>JAPPVO010002093.1:30000-31612 GCA_030407325.1 Camellia japonica
ACTATTTATTGCTCTCTCTTTCTCTCTCTCTCTCTCTATATATATATGTACATATATTTATCTTTTGAGTAATATGTGTTATTATTATTGTTATTGTTGCAAACAATAATATTTATTTCTGTTATTATCGTTATTACTGTCTTTGATGAACAATTTTGATAGTTTTTTGTAATGTAATGGTGTCATAAGTTTTGAATAGGCAACCACAATGGATGTTTTATGAAATTGTGTTGCTTTATGGGCCAAATATGGAGGAATATTAATTTAAAGCTAAATGCTACAAAAAACAACTATCTGATCAGAGACTCTTTGCTATCATTTCAGTGTGAAGGTGTTTTAAATTCGTCATGCATTCTCAACAATTTGAATGGTGTGTGTGAGTTTGAGTCATGGAAACAACCACTCCAGAAAAAAAGGGGGGGGGGGGGGGGTAGTAAGGTTGTGTGCATCTTTCATAATTTTTGTTATGACATAATAGAAGTGTTAATCAGTTATGAAGAAGTGACAAATAGTGTGGTTTAATTTTTTTTCTTTCATTGAAGTTAAGTAGTTTTGAAGGAGATATAATGAAGTTACAAGCCAAACAAAGTGAAAAGAAAAAAAGAAGAAGAGAGATTGCGATATGATCTTTTCTCCACTTCCTGTTTTGGGTTAAGATCATTAAGATTTCCATATAGTTATAACAGTATTCATTATTATGAAATCTAATAGAAACTTAGAACAAGGTGGAGTTATCCACAGTTATTCAAATGGACAACTGAGACAAGAAAATTAGTTGCATTCTACCAAACTATAGTGTGAGACGTTTCATTTTGTAAGCTTATGTATATTTTTGACCCGTATTCTTATTTCGTTTGGATATTTGGAAGTTGGTTACTGTTCTCTGGCCAAAATTTTGTTATTAGTGTATATTTTCTGTGCAATCATACATAGCCTGTGTCAATATTTTTTGATAGTGTGATTATGATGTTATTAGGAGTATGAGGGTTTCACCATGATGGTTGAGCATGGTTTCATGAAACCCTATTTCATGTTAGTAGGGTTTTTATCTCCCCCTTTTCCATCGATGAAGGAACTTGCTTAACACCATACATTTTTTGTGTTCTTGGTTGTGATTTTGTTTCCTTATTTTCAGCTTTATCATATGAACTGATGGTCTGTGCTCAGCATAAATCAATCTTAAATTTGTGACAAAAATATTTTATTAATCATTGGTAATTTTAATTAATGGTTGGGCATGATTTTATTCTATGAGAATTTAGTGAAGGAGCAAACTGATCTTGATTTAGTTTTATAGAAACCATTATTATTTGCTGTGGTTAAATGTGTCTAGCTACAGCATGGTTAGCTGTATATTTCTTTAGTTATCTGTTTTTATTCTGGGCAGTGGACTAGGATAATTAGTCTTCTTAAAGGAGTTCATTCTTTGGAGCTAAACTCAGTGCAGCGGGTTTGGATCTTCTGTGCAACAAGTATTTGGAGGAAGCTAGAATCATCTTCAGAAGCATTTATGCTCCCATTGAATTTCAGATTTTACGTTTTTTTGGAGAATCTTTTTGTATTTTAATGTGCGTAAAATGATGGTTTACTTTTTTCTTTTTAAAGTTGCTTA
>JAPPVO010002094.1:0-25675 GCA_030407325.1 Camellia japonica
CACGAATTCAAATAAGTATTAAAGCGACAATGCAGTTTGAATGATGCGCCGAGCCTCGGTGCATGCAAAACAAGATGAATGGATGCAAGCATGCGATATGCTAATTAAAACATGACCCTAATCTAACCATCAAAAGCGGTTAAGTAAAAGGGAGAAAGACGTGGGGTTGGAAAACATACACACACACACACGCACACTTATTACAACATTACGCCCTTGTGAAGGAGGGTCCGAATGAATAAGCTAACCAACTAGCCACGCTAATTAAGCTAACTAATTATTGCAAACTTGAAACTAATTAACTATTCTAATTAATTAACTTTTCTAGTTAACTAATTACAAAACGAAGTTGAATAACCAGTTAAACTAACTAATTATTTACAATAATTAATTAGCTACAACTAATTAATTACAACATGTTCTTGATCTAATGCTAATTAAACTAATTAGCTAATCCCGGGGAGCGAAGGGTGCATTCATGCTCGATTCTTCACCTGAAAAGCCACTGCCTTGCTGCTGAATGTCTCTGTTTGCACATTTGATCATTGAAATTCTGCCCACTTCCATAACACCTCTGCTCCACCTTAGCAACACACTGTGCAAATTTCATTGGTGGCTGACAAGGGGCTGGTCGGCTACCAATGGTGGTCGGTCAGCTACCATTGGTGGCCATCGGCCACTGCTGGTTTGAACTTCATTGATGCAACAGAGAGCAAAACAGTGTATTTCTCAAGGGTTATTTGCACACTTTGCCTCTCATTTTCATGGGGAATCAAAGGAGGGACAATCTTTGGTCCACAAGCCATCAATCAAGCAAATTCATTGCTTGATGGCTTGTGAAACCAATTGTGCAAGTTCAATAAATGCAAAATGAGACCAAAGAGACTATCACCCTATCATGCATGATCAAGGGCAATGGAGACCAAGGAAAGTGGCACATTTCATCACTTTTGAGTATGAAATGTCCCATTTTCCTTGTGTTCAAATTAACTTCTAATTTGAACACACGCAATGCAACATAAACAAATGCTTATCTTGCCTCTTTTTCTTGTCAATTTTGTCTACTCATTTTAATTACCAAATCATTCATTAATCCATTAAGTCCATTGGTGAGTGTCCTCTAACGGAAGGGGGGCTCAAACCTCAAGTTGCTTTGGGCATGAAAGAGGCATTACACTGTTGGTAATGAACCCCCTAAGGTATTAAACCGATAGGTGTAGCACCTCCATTTCACACTTAGGCAAACAAGTGGTTTGAAACCACTTTCAAAGCAAAACCAAAAGGTGAAGAAATGAGAGAGATTGTAGAGATTATAAGTGCTGAAATGAAGTAGAAAAAGCACTAAAACATACAATCAACTCACACCAGTGGTGGTCAAAGCCTTAAAACACTAAGCTACTGAAAGAGGTTACACTACAACTATGCAAAACAAGACTCAAACGAACTAACCAGCCCAAAATAGAGCTAAAATAGGTTATTTTAGAGGCTAAAACATGCTGGAATTGAGCTAAGTTAAGCTAGAAAAACATGCTAACATATGAAGCTAACTAGGCATGCAAACAAGACACAAGGAGGGGAGGCTAATCCCTCCAAATTTGGATCTCAAAATAAGTTTTTTACTACTGAAAAATCTCTGAAATTCAGTGGTTAAAAGGCCCCAAAAAGTTGATTTGAAAGTGATGAATATAAGGACCAAAGCTTTACAAACTAATAAGCAAGAAGGGTGAACCACTCCCTAACTTAAAAAGTGCTCAAACCAGCACTTTTAGGCCACAAAAACAGAGTTTTTCTTAGTTCAAAACCAGCAGCAAAATAGTAAGACAAGATGGTAAAACAAGCTTGCAAAACAAAGTAAACAAGACAAGTAAACTACCTCTTGAAGCAAAGAGCAATTCTAGGCACAAAACCAAGCTAAAACCACCTTCAAGAGCTCCAAGAAGACTCCAAGTAACCTCAGCTCAAATGTAAGAGGATTTGATTTAGGATGTGTATGTAAAACTGTAGAGAAAACAAGCAATTAGGCACAAAATTGTAAGAGAGAGAGAGAGAGATTTTTGCTCTTAATTTTCTAACCCTCAAAAATGGGGGAGGAACCCCCTATATATAGAAGAACATGCATTGAGCTTAGAAACATCCTACCATACACGTGTAGGGAGATGCAGCTTAATGTGCTAACAACTGGCACAACTTTCAACAAATATCTGGAAATATCTGGAAAAAGAGACTAGTGGCCGACCGGCCACACCAATGGTCGACAAGCACAAGCCATGGCTGACAGCCTATGGTGGTGGCCGATAGGTCACCACAAGTTCCAAGCACCAAGTTTTGATCCAAAACAAGGCATAGAAAGGACAAGGTTAGAGCCTCAAAGACAGGGTGTTCCGCCAAGGACTTCGGGTATTCAAAATGAACACATGCAACGATAATCATCAAATACACAAGTGATGACGTTCAAGTCTTGAGGACGGTCAAAAATTGGGTGTCTACAATTGCCCCTCTATGACAGAACTCGGAAGTCATGAAATGACGGGAGTGAATGTCAAAGCCCAGAGTCGACCCATTTTGACAAGGCCGAAGACTTGGACAAACAAACAGCAAGACAAAAACAGTTGCGCCTGCAAGCTACTTACGTATCCCTTTGCAAAGAATCAAACCAGCGTAGTTCTAGGAAAAGATGCAAGCGATATGCCTGCAAAGCAGTTTGAAGGTTGGACTTACTCGCTTCGGGAAGCTGGCAATTTTGAAAACTTATGATCATACGAGATGATGCAATAAGAAAATAACAAATGCGATAAGCAATAAGATGAGATAACAACATATGAATGAGCAACTTCAAGCTTAAAAGCAAAAAATCCAAAACACACTCTAACAACGCCAAGACATAGGACGAGGAAAGAAAACACCGCACAGGGTTGCGTTTCACGTATCCTGAGACACAACCACTCGGGCGCATACTTCATACATCTCGAGGTAAAACCCTCCCAGGGCCGCGTTTCACGTGTCCTGAGAAATAACCACTCGGGCGTGTACTTCGTACGTCCCGAGGTAAAAGAGAGGTGTGCAATAGATGCACGAGGGAACAAGTGTAATAGATGCACAAAGTGAACAAGTGCGATAGATACATGAGTCGGGCAGTACGATAGATGCGCCAAGTGAACAAGTGCAATAGATGCATGAGTCGGGGAGTGCGATAGATGCACAAAGGTAACAAGTGTGATAAATGCACGAGTTGGGGAGTGCGATAGATGCACAAAGTGAACAAGTGCGATAGATGCATGATTTGGGAAGTGCGATAGATGCACAAAGTGAATAAGTGCGATAGATGCATGAGTCGGGGAGTGCGATAGATGCATAAACTGAACAAGTGCGATAGATGCACGAGTTCGAGAGTACAATAGATGCACAAAGTGAATAGGTATGATAGATGCACAAAGTGAACAAGTACGATAGATGCACGAGTCGGGGAGTGCGATAGATGCACGAGTTCGGGAGTGCGATAGATGCACAAAGTAAACAAGTGCGATAGATGCACGAGTTGGGGAGTGCGATAGATGCACCAAGTGAACAAGTGCAATAGATGCACAAGTTGGGGAGTGGGTTCTCCTACCGAGATGTGAATGACTTCATCTGGAACTTCTCTGCATGATTCGTACATACAATATCGTGCATTTCTTCGAATGAACCATACATACAATATCGTGCATGTGTAAGAAAGAAACTTAACAAATGCGATACAGTAAGAATGCATGTTCTATGCAAGACAAACAGTTGAGATAAAATGTTAATTGAGAGCATATTCTACGTGCAACAAGAACAGAAGCATATTCTAAGCATGAACAATAGATGATGAATATTCTATGCAACAACATGAAAAGCATATTCTATGCAAGGAACAACATGAAATGCATATTCTAAGCAAGGTACAAAACGCATGCTCCATGCGCGATCAATAGCATGTTCCATGCTAAATAACAAGATGCATGTTCTATGCAAAATTGAAACACATAGTCTGTGCAACAGCATATGTAAAATGCACGTTCCACATACGTAATGAGGGAATGCATAGTCTATGTAAGAATGAAAGTGTATTCTAACGAAACAAGTTCAATGACAACTTTTCGATTCATCACTCGGAAGAGTTGCAACATGCAAAAAGGATACACCTCGTTCAACAAGTGACGAACAACGATCATCGAAAACATAATTTCGAGCTTCCCCAGAGAGAATTTGAACTCAACAGTGACCTTCCCTTGCACCTCTCGGGAAATAGGGACAACCACAGCATCAAGACATAAAATAGGAGCACTGGGCACTGGACAGTGACCAGATGAGGGTGATGGCCACCTGTCGGCCACTTTTTAAGGTTGTCGGCCACCAATGGGGCCCATCAGCCACCAGTGGGGGCCCATCGGCCACCAATGGTGGCCCGTCGGCCACCGATGGTAGATCGGGCCAAAATGGTCTTTTCACCCATGGGTCTTTAAGTATAGGTCATGGGACCTCATTTGCATACACCCTTATGTCCGAAATTTCACACTCTCTCTCTCTCTAGACCCTTCTTCTCTCTAGATTTGAGCTTTATACATGTTTTTCAACGCCCCACACACATTTTCTTCGCTAAACCCTCTTAGTTTACTCCGTTTTGAACCGATTGAAATTTGACTTCGGTGCTTTTTCTTAGAGTTTCACCACTTGAGGCTTGTTCCCCTCGAGTTTCTCTCGGGATTGGTGCCTTATTCCGGGCTTTGACTTTTTCTTCTATTTTCTCTCTCCTAGGGTTTGACTCTTTCAAAGTTTACCCTATTTTCTCCATTTTCTTCACTGTTCATCGACTCTTCACCCATATTCCAGGTGGCAAACGACATAGCACATGATAGAGCTCCTCTAGAGGCAGAGTTCGAGGCGAAGTTTGATTCTGAGGTAGAGCTGGAGCCATTACCACTGGGAGTGAGGCCTTTTGATCCGGTGAGGTATCATCCTCGGACGCATATCCTGCCTGCTGGAGGCATTAGGCACTTCACTGATTTTGCTACTGACGCGCTAGTGGATCTCTTACCGAGGGAGCCAGATTCCCATCTTTCAGCCGTTGCCGTTGTGGTACAAACTCTATTCACTTGCTCATCTGATATTCTTTACTCGCATTTCTTGCGCTGTCTCTCATCTGACTGTACTTTCATCACTGCCACCACATTTGTTTTGCACTTCCTTTTCATCTAACTGTATTTACACTGGTTCACCTGTCCTCTACCACAGGGTGACTCTCGCGCATACAGGGGCTATGGGGCCACAACGGCTAAAGATTGGTATGACGAGCTCCCCGCAGGAGTACAAGACATTGTTGACGAGGCCGGCTTTGGCCTATTTTACTCTAGACTGACACGAGTTATAGTGAGCCGTCCACTTCTTGGAGCGCTAGTGGAGAGATGGTGGGACACCACTAACTCTCTCCACCTTTCCACTGCCGGAGAAATGACGATGACCCCTTATGACTTTGCCATGATCACAGGCCTAGGTGTAGGGGGTGATCCGATTCCTCTCGATCCTGATATGGGGGAGTGGGAAGCTGCCTGGATTGAGCTACTGGGGGCGCGCCCACCTTTGTTCCAGATAGCTACGGTCAGATACAGTTGGTTCGAGGAGTAGTTTCGGGGGACTGAGCCAGAGACAGTAGAGGAGATAGAGCAGTATGCCCGAGGTTTTCTGATGTTCCTCTTCGGTACCACCCTGTTTGCGAACAGGGCGAACACTGTAGGGTTATATTTGCTGAGCGCATTGGTGGTCCTTCCTTGAGTGAGTTTCTATGATTGGGGCGGGGCCGACCTCACCACTCTATAAGGTTATGATCGGTGGCTACTGGCGAGCCTGGGAGATACACATCTCAGTTCCCTTTTTACACTTTGCATTTTCGGTTCAGCATTTCTTGCTTTACATCTGTTCAACACCCTTGGTTTGTGCATGTTAGCTCATTTCCTTATTACCCCAAGTTTCGGAGGGTCTAGCATTCAGCTAGTTGAAGTGACCCAAGGCTTGAAAGAGGGCAAGAGTTGTATTGGCCTGACATTGGTGAGACTTTGATGGGTTTGGACACTTTCCATCAGCGAGAGACAAGCAAATTTGCGAGGAGTCCACTACTTCTTCAGGTAATGTTTCCCACCCTTTCTAATATGTGTTTTTCACATCTCTTGGCATTCATGCTCTGTTTTTCTCTCAAAGCCCTTTTCTCACTTTTCTTCTTATCGCACATCTCTCTATTCTTTAATCTCTTTTTTCTTTCATCCCTCCCCAGATATGGCTTATGGACAAGCTGAAGGTAGTGGACTCTTGCCCTGTATACTCAGCCTGAGCATACTTTTTTCGCCAGCAGCTAGTTAATTTCCCGAACGAAGGGTGGTGGTGCCATTGGATGTGCAACAGGTCTAATGCTGACATTGCTTGGCGTTGCCCCTGGTTTGATCTGCCTAAGATGAGCTACAACATGGCTCGACAACCTGGCATTCAACTGATTGGCCTGACACACTGTGTATTCTACTTTCCATCCCAGTTCAGGTGTCAATTTGGACATGACCAGGCTTGCCCAGAAGAGGGGGTAGAGTACCCAACTTTATTCCCAATCCGAGGTTCACAATTGGCTAGATATCCCACTGCGTGGAGGACAAGAGAACTTCTGGCTCCTGCCCCTAGTTTCAACTGTGCATTTTCTGGCGAGTGCCTGACCTGGCTTGAAGATGAGGCACAATCCGGGCCCACTTTAGCATCAGAAGCCTCCACAAGCACAAGGAGGGGACGCAGGAACACCTGACTCATCTATGCCATGAGTTTATTTGCTTTGATCTTACTTTTCAAGTTTTCTTTTTGAATGTAATAAAAGCAACTTTGATTTGTATTAAGAATTGGAGAACTTTGTACTGAAATCAATAAAATTGAAGTTGTGGGCACTGGAAGTTTTCCTGTTGGTCTAAAAATGGTCTAAGTTGTAAAAGGTAAATTTTGAGCAAAAATCAACTTTTATCAAAACTTTTCAAAACCATTTTCGATAAGGATCACAACTTGACATGCACGGAATCTATCCTCGAGATGTACAATCGAGAATCTGAAGATGGAAGATTGCCCCTTGTCTGAATAACATTGCTCAGCACTGTAACCAGTTCTCAGAGAGGATCACAACCGAACATTCAGATAAAGAATAGGCAAGGATGGCCTGATCAAACACATGGACAGGACAGTTGATTTGGAGGTGTTCATGGTTGAACTTCGGGATGGAGTTCCTTACGTATCCCGAAGATGGGAATCAGGCCTTATATAGTTTGGTTTAGGTTCACTCGAGTATTAACGCTCTCCTTTTGCGCTCTAACTTTTGCCAAGGTCGCCCTTTCAGGTTTTTAACCTTGTGAGCTCAGTTTTCTTTATTTCCAATTTTTTGTGCTCTAACTTTTGCCTAGGTCGCCCTTCCGGGTTTTCAGCCTAGCAAGCCTCTCAGGGGTAATATTTCTTCAACTTGTCCATGTTAATCGGTTGGGAAAATTCTAGGCCATCCAGGTCCATAAGAATAATAGCTCCACCCGACCAGATAGTTTTGATGATGTAAAGACTAGTCCAGTTGGGTCTGAACTTGCCCTTAGGGTCATGGATGGGAGCTCGGTTGTCTTTCAGCACCAAATCCCCTTCCCTGAGATTCTGGGACTTAACTTTCTTGTTAAAAGCCGTGGCAATCCTACGTTGATACCCTGAACATGGTATAGTGCTTTCAGCCTCTTCTCGTTGAATAGCATCAACTCCTCGAACTTGCTCTGCTGCCAGTCTGCCTCTACTATTTGACACTCAACCATAACTCACAGCGATGGAACTTCTATTTCAATTGGAAGAACAACTTCATCCCATAAACAAAAGAGTACGGAGTTGCTCCAGTAGATGTCCAAATTGAAGTCCTATAACCCCAGAGTGCAATTGGCAACTTGTCTGGCCAGTCCCTGTAAGTCTCAATCATTTTCTGCAAAATGTGCTTCATGTTCTTATTGGCGGCCTCAATAGCTCCGTTGGTTTGTGGCTGGTATATGGATGACTTATGAAAAGCCACGTTGTATTTCTCCAACAAGTCAATCACTTCTTTCTTGAAATGGGAGCCATTATTTGAAATGATCTCGTTCGGGACTCCATAACATCAAATGATGTTATTTCGGATGAACTTAGCCATATGCACTGCTTTCAACACTACATAAGACTAAGCTTCCATCTACTTTGTGAAGTAATTAATTGCCACCATAATGTATTCATGCCCTGTCACGCCCCAAACTCGCCCCTAAAAGTTTGGGCATGACTTACTCAGAAACGGACACTTAATCTGCTGTACATAACATATGGGGCCTGAACGGAAGCATTTAAAATCAAATAATAACATATAATATCCATTGAGCTATCACTACTATGCCAGGATCACAAATAGAACATAAGGCAGATAAACATATAGTGACGAGCATCTGAAAATTTAGCTATGTACATATACACATATAGACTCAAACCCCAAAATTGGTCGTAACAGAAACATTCAAAGATAAAAAAGATCACATGCATCTCAACCTTAGTCAGACACTCTCGGTACAAAACCAAAGCTTAGCAAAGCTCCACGGAGTGAGCGGCGGTCATCTAAGTGCCTCGACCCTCAGGGTTGACAAAAGAGAAATAGAGACCACGGGTTAAGATTGACCTCCAGATTAAGTGCCTACAGAAGCAGACACAACAAAATGTGAGTCAAGCTCAGTGAATAATAGCACATAAACAATTCAATGCTCAACTTGAATTATAATACATATCAATGCAAATATAAATAAAGAGGTCATACGGTTCATTTGCTTCTGTACCAATTTCATAACGGTCTTGGGTTCAATCTTAAATAGAGTGGCTTTAAGCCCTTAACAGAGTGGCATGAAGCCCTTAAACAGAACAGCATTAAGCCCTTAAACAGAACGACATTAAGCCCTTATACATGCATATATGAACTCAAGAGGTGGCTCGCACGGATTCTAGAGGTGACTCGCATTGCAGCACTTAGTTCTGTGCAGCACTTTGTTTCATATTAACAGATCGTACAGAATGGCCATAGGCCTCACAGATGTCACAGAACAGCCATAGGCCTCACAGATGGCTTTAAGCCCAGTTCAGATATGTATGGACTTAAGAGGTGGCTCGCACGGATTCTAGAGGTGGCTCGCTTTGCAGCACTTTGTTCCGTACAACACTTTGTCTCATACCAGAAATCATTAGGTCTTAAAGACCGAATAATCCATATCATGTCATTTGCGTAAACAGAACGAATAACAGAACAGAATAATTCCAGATTCGTAAGAACATTGTCACACAATAGTGTACATAATTTACCTCGTGGTTCATTACAAATTGACCTAATCGTCTTGCGTATATCAGAATTTTAACAATAATCATTGACAAGAAACACATGTATCATTACAATGTGGTCAATAGGAACAGAACAATTTTACTTATAACTTGGGTTGCATAACGATGTCAGATCTTGGTATTCATATCATAAGTTCTGAACAACTTCGGTACCATGTATAACTTGACAGAATACTCTCAGAATCACACAACTACCATTATTCCCAGATGAACCTAAGTTCCATTTATTCGTTAAGAAACGATATAGTTTGGTTATAGATAACAGAGGGTTAACACAACAGAACGATTTCACAGTCATACCGATGTACACAAATCTTTCAACGTTCACCTGAGTTACACCGATTTCCAATCGACATAAATGTTAGTGTAATCTCTTACGAGGAACAGAGCGTTTGTAACAATAGTTATTAACAGTAAATAATATGTACATTTGCCATACTATTACTCACAATGTCGTGACGAGATGCTGGTTCCTTCCGGAGTATGCCCTACACACAGATACAAGGCACAAATTAATCCTTGTTCCTTGTTAATCATTTCCAGACTCGCTTTGGTTCGAACAAATTTATCAATATCAAAAATACATCAAATATAGATTCTAACAAGAGCCGAGGAACGAGCACGTAAAATGGAGCAAAGCAATTTTTCCGGCATGGGCCGCACGTCCGACTGTGAGCCCCGCACGTGCGGCAAAGGCTCCCGTACGTGCGGCAAGAAATCCCCACATGTGCCTTTTTAGCAAAAACAAAGCTCAAAAATGTCCCATTTCCCGCACGTGCGGCCATGACTCCCGCACGTGCGGCAGCACCTTCCGTACGTGCGGCCATGACTCCCGCACGTGCGACGATTTCCCCTGTGAGAGTAGTTTGAATTCAAGCAAAATCTCATTTTTGGTGAGTGTTTACAAGGCTCAAAACAAGTCTATAATTGTCTAAACCATGATCTAAATTATCAACATACATCAACCTAAATATAAATAAATCTTTAGTCCTTTAATTTCACAACACACTTCAATTTACATATGTGACCAATTCCTTACAATTCAATTCAATTCATAAGTCTCTAAACACACACACACACACACACACACACACACACATGACCCTCCAACATTTAGGTGAGTTAAAAGATACTTGGTAAGGAAATGAGATATAATTCCTCTCTACAAAGCTTAATTCAACTTCTAAACAAGCAATATGAATTTAGTGAGCACCCCACACAAAGGTCAATCATCATTCTACTTCTCACAATTCAAAGGGAATGCTCACACAAATTCAAGGAAGAGCTCATGCAAAGTAGTTCTTACATACCTTGAGCTTAATTTCTCTAATTCCTCTCAATCTCAATCTTCTTGCTTAATGAAACCTTCCTCTTGATCCTTTCTCTTCAACTCTCTACCTCTCTATTTCTCTCACCCAGGAGATATTTTGAGGAATGGTTTTTGTTTTGTCAAATGGCTAAGGAATATGGATATATATATATATATCTAAAGGTGAGTAAGGACGAAATTTAATCAGTTTAATCATTCCTAACCAAATTTTTACAAAAAAAAACATATTATGATCTAAAAATTATGCTAAACTCAAATATAAAATCAATTTCAGATTATCAAGCTTCTAAGGCTTCTAATTTCTGACCTGAACATAATAATTGTAACAGATATTTCTCTTATTAAACAGATATGAATCTCAAATCATGAGATCCACTCACTTAAACTTAATTTCACATGAAATTTCACAGTAAGCATATAAATGCACAGAACAAGGGACTGAAAATATACTAGAATCATGTACGAGGGTCGGGTTCTTACATGCCCATTTGACCCTCTCGACGTAACTGTCCTAATGACGTCGATTCCCCAGACTGAGAAAGGCCATGGTGAAGTCATATTGTACAGCTTCGACGGCGGGATATTAATGCTGTTTGCATGGATTTGGCATTTGTGGTATCGCCGAACAAAATCGATACAATCCTCTTCCATAGTAGACCAGTAGTAGCCTTGCCTGAGAATCTTCCAGGCTAACATTACTCCGTTCATGTGCGCTCTGCACTCTCTCCCGTGGATGGCCTCCATTGGGTGCTTTGACTCTTCTACATCAATGCACAGCTTGTGCATTCCCAGATGACCCCTCTTGTATAGTTTACCTCCGCAGATGATAAATTGAATGACCATCCGCCGGATTGTCCTTTTATCTTTGGCATTTGCCCCCGGTGGATAAACCTCCTTTTCCAAGAAGTTCTAGATATCATAGTACCAAGGGTTTTGCTCTTGAACTTCATCTATTGCGGTGATAGACTCGTAGGCTAGCATATATCTCTGCTCAATAATGATCGGACACATCCGGACCCCAAACGAGGATGTCTATCATGGAAGATAGAGTTGATAAGGCATCAGCGAACTTGTTGTTCTCTCTTAGAAAATGTGTGAAGGTCAATTTCTCAAACCTAGGAATCAGAACATCCAGGGTCTGGTGATAGATCTTCATTTTTTCTTTTTTAACCTTCCAGTCTCCTTATGCTTGAGACACAACTAGGTTTGAGTCCCCAATGACGTCCAACCTTTTTGCCCCTAATTCCAGGGTAGCTTCCAAACCCGGATGCATGCCTCGTATTCTGCTTCATTATTAGATACCTTGATCTGGAGTTCGAAGGCTAAGGGTATATGGGAATTGTCAGGTGCTATTAGCAACACCCCTATCCCATAACCGTACTAGTTAGACGCTCCATCAAAGTACATTGTCCAAATCTTTTCTCGACTTGCAGAATTGCTTCATCTGGCAACAAGTATTCTACCGCTTTATCCCCTTCTGCTGGGTGATCTGCCAAGAACTCTGCTACCGCTCTCCTCTTAACAGACTTACAAGTAACATACTTCAAATCAAATTCAGAGAGGAGAAGCAACCAACGAGTGAGCCTACCCGTAAACGCTGGTTTCTCGAAAAGATATTTGATGGGATCTAATCTCGAAACCAGAATTACAGAGTGAGCTAACAGGTAGTGTCTCAACTTCTTGGTAGCCCATACCAAGGCTAGGCAAGATTTCTCTAACGAGGTATAGTGGCTTTCTCCACCCTATCCTCAGATTCCTGAGCAAGCATGCATCTCATTGTTGTGTTCGTTAATGACAGATATAGGATCAACGGCTTCCCCGGCTCTGGCAGTGACAACACAGGTGGATTTTGAAGGTATTGCTTGATTTGCTCAAAAGCAAACTGACATCGGTCGTCCCATCGAAATTTCTTTCCTTTCTTCAGGAGACCGAATAGTGGTTCACAAGTCAAGGTTAATTTTGAAATAAACTGTCTTATAAATTGTACTTTACCTAGAAAGCCTCACATCTCCTTTTTAGTCCTTGGTGGTGGCATTTCTAGGATGGTCTTAATTTTGGAAGGATCTACCTTGATGCCCCTCTGTGTAATCAAGAAACCTAACATTTTCCCTGCCGTTACGCCGAAAGTACACTTCTGTGGATTCAACCTCAATCTGTATTCTCTGATCGTTGAAAGAATTTCTTCAAGGCGGTGTAGTGGCCCTCTCTTTCCTTGGACTTGACAATCATGTTGTCCACATACACCTCGACCTTCTTGTGGATCACATCATGCAGAATCGTGGTTGCAGCCCGTTGATAGGTAGCCCCAGCATTCTTCAACCCAAACGGCATCACCCTATAGCAGTAGGTTCCCCACGACGAAATGAAAGCAGTCTTCTCTCTATCCTTGGGTGCCATCAGAATCTGGTTATACCTGAAAAATCCATCCATGAAGGAGAGCAACGCGTGGCCTACGATGAAGTCCACCAATTCATCGATGTGCGGCAGAGGAAAGTCGTCCTTTGGACTAGCCTTATTCAGATCTCTGAAATCCACACACACTCGAATTCTGCCATCTTTCTTTGGCACTGGAACAATATTGGCCAACCAGGTTGGACACTCAGATACTAGAAAGAATTCTGCATCTATCTACTTGGTGACCTCTTCCTTAATCTTCAAAGCCCAATCTGGGCGTATTCTTCAGAACTTCTGCTTGATGGGTGTGGACGCGCCCCGAGGCCTTGCTTACCACAGTTCGGACTCAAATGTCACGGTTCTGAATCTAATCCTGCAAAGTGCAATGCGAGACAGATAAATCACCAAAGAGTCCAAATCCGGCAAATTGTTTTGGAAAACTGATTTTTAAGAAAGTAGTGCCAAACATGGACTGCTTTGCCAGATACAGAGTCGCCACCTAAATATTTTATTTTGGGGAAATTTGGGAAACCCTGACTCATTGCCTAAGGCCACGTGTCCGTCATCACCAAAGTTGCCTCGGCTCGGGAACTTGGGTACGATTGGGGAAGGTCATCTATGAGCACCCCCGCTCGCCCAATCAACGATCGGCCTGTACTAAACATGATATCTTATTTTTGAAAACACATGCGTTCCTATTCCGGTTAATTAGCTAGAATTACTATGTGATGCGCACAACACACAAGTATAGACTAGATTGCCTAATTTGGAACAAAGCATCGCATATCCGTTTGTTTGAAAATGGTTTGAGGTTTGCTACTCGCAAGTAGGCTAAAACGCGGATTTCAATGAATTGGTCCAATTCAAGTAATCCAACCTTCACCCATAGGTATTCAGACAGGTATATCACATAAGCAATTAGCCTCATGGCAAGCATGCTGTCATGTTAACACCCACACTCATGCAAGATGCTAAAGCATAAACACTCACAGTGTACTCCGAGCCAAAACAAAGAAACTAGTTAGTAATCAAGGCATGATCCTAGTTCATGTTAGCAATGGCTAATGCAACACATGCAAAATGCAATTAGAGTGGGCTCGGCTAATCTAAAATGGCATATGAGATGCGACAATTCAATACATGTATTCAACTTGGAATTGAAATACGATGCAGTTAGTATGATGCGCCGAGCCCGGTGCATGCAATACAGATGAATGGATGCAAACATGCATAGTATAAGGATGCTAAATGAAACGTGCCCTAGAACTAACCACTGAAAGCAGGTAAGTAAAAGGAAGAAAGACATGGGGTTGGAAGACATGCACACACGCACGCACACTTATTACAAAATTGGCCCTCTCGACGGAGGGTCCGAAAGAATAATACAAATTGACTAATTAACTAACTAACTAGCTAATTAATTATTACACAACAGTTAACTAATTAAAAAAATTAATAAAGCTACTAAAGCAATAAAGAGGCCTCGGAATGAGGGACAAATGCATGCATGCGGCTCCGCTCGGAAATCTATCGCCATGCTCACGCTGTCTCTGTTTACACTGCTATGCACCTCTGAAAAACTGCTCAAATCTCGAGGATGCTTCCGAACCACTCCCTGAGCACTGTGGGATATCATCGGCCAAAGTATAGGAACACCGGCCATGTGTAATTGGTCACCGACCATTTGTAAGGATCTCGACCAACAATGTTTAGCCGATCGGCACTGAAGATGGCCGACTGGCCATGTCTTCCTGCAGAATGCTGTTTTGCTGCAACAGAGCATGTCAATGCATTTGCAAGATAATGTTTGCACGACCACTCTCCCTGTCATGTTATGAACTCAAGAGAGTATAGTCCTCGACCCTCGGACCACCAATCATGCATTTCAATGCATGATGGCCAAAGGAGCCAAGTGTGCCATTTATAACAAATGAAATGCACATAAACATATAAGGGGCCCCAACCTCTATCATGGTTGATCAAGAGGCAAGGGAATGCACACACAATACAATGCAACCTAAGTGAGCAAGCAAGCATGCAAACAACTCAAGCATGATGCAAATCTAATGCAACATGAGCATGTTAACAACAATGCTATAATAGGCATACAACCTAAACAAGTAAACTTGCAAGGCATGTAACAACAACACCAATGACAAACATGCAACAACATGTGAGGCAAACATATGACAACATGTAAAGGGATAAGTATATTACACCAATGTAATACATGCATGATGAACTTAACAAAGTAGCATGATCATGCAAGCATTACAATGTAATAGGCATGCAACAACAATACCAATGATAAGCATGCAATAACATGCAATGGGACTAGCATGCAAACATGCAAAGCAACTTAAAAAAAAGCATGCCAAATGCAATATAACTCAAGCACGCGACAACATGCAATAGGCCAAGTATGCAATAACATGCTAGGCAAACATGCAACAACATGCGAAAATGGACTTAAACTAATATAGACAGCTCTCAAACATGCCCAAATCAGTGGCCAAAATGCAATGAAAATGAGGACAAAAACACATACAAACATGCGTGCCAATTGGCCTAACACGTAAGCATAGTAGAACAACTCTTAAGCACACTTAGGAGAGGATAAACATGGGCATCAGGCAAACATGTTAAGCCCTGAATCATGCAAGGGAGATGCCAAAATCAACCAAACCATGCAATGCAATAAGGCATGCAAGAAAGCCCAAAGCTTAAGACTAGCCAAGGGACTCAAACCATGGCTATGTGAAACATGAAGCAAATGGCCAAAGTGAACCGAAATAGTCCTAAATCATGCCAAAGGTAAGCCTAAAACATGCAAGGAATAAGGCCAAAATAAGCAAGAACAAAGGGCCAAAAGCATGAGGCATGCAAGGCTACAAAAAGGTGTTACACTACACCTAATACAACTAAACATGGCATGATTTAAGCCACCAAAATCAGAGTTATGGCATGTTGAAACAAGACCAAAAAAACACATTAAAATGGCATCTTAGAGGCCTAAACATGGAGGCATGCGCAATGACCCATTCATGAGGCATAAAACATAAATTCAACTCTTTAAAACGTTAAAGGAGTGACAAATGCAAGTATATGAGCATACTATATGGACTGAAATAACATAACAAGTGATGCCAAATCACTGAAATGACCCAAGTAAAGCATGCTAGTGACTTGAACACTCAAAGCTAACAAGCTAGAATGCCTTATGGCTATACAAAGCATGGCATACATGGTTAAAACAACTCAAATCAGAGCTTTAGCATATTAAAACAAAGCTAAAAACTTCATGGAGTCCAGCCAAAATCATGCTAGAATGGCATGTTACAACATGATGCATATTAAGGCAAATGAAAGGATTGCAAGACAAGTATATGGAGCATGTAAGAGGCCATTAAACCAACTTTAGGCAGAGGTAAAACATGGCAAAATAACACCAAATACTTGCTGAAATGGAGCAAAAACAAGCTAAGCATACAAGCTACCAACATAAGCCATTTATGGAAGCATTCAAGACAACAAGGAGAGGGGATGACCCTCTTCTATTTGAGACCTTAAAACACCATCCCCACCACTGAAATCCCTCTGGATTTCAGTGGTGAGAAAGCCAAAACAAGGTGATCTCAAAGCTTAAAAATAAAGCACAAGAACAAGGCCAAACAAGGCCTAAGGGGGTAAAAAACCCCAAACACAAAAATGACCTTAAACAAAGGTCTTAAGCACTAAAAATTAGAACTTTTATCAATTATAATCTAAGCTTAAAACAATAAGCAAGAAGGGCTAAAAGCTTAAGCAAGAATGGGGTATCTAAAGCAAGGAACTCACCCTTGTAGAACCTCTTCAAGAACAAAGCTCCAGCAAGTTTTCTGAGTTCAAGCCCACCCAAGAACTCCAAAACCAACTCCCTAGTACCTTAGCAACAAAGGGAAGGTGTATTGCTAGGTGTTTGTGTGTTAAACTAAGACAATACTACACTTTTGAAGCACAAAAATGGAGAAACAAGGCAAAATAGATACAAGGCTATATCTATCTTTCAAAGGTGATTTTTCTGAACCCTTGAGGAGGGAGGAGGGGCTCCCTCTTTATAGAAGTTCAAATTCTAAAGCTTCCAAGAGAAGCTAAGCAAAGGGAAAATCCTCCATACACGTGTATGGAGGGGGTCAATTGTGCATGCTAGCTGTGCCAACTGGCATAAAATATCTGCACAAAGCAGATGAACAGGGTTCGGCCAGAAAATATGGCCGATCGACCAACAAAGGTGCCGGCCGACCAAAAAAAGTTCCGATCGGCCAACACTTTTGGCCGATGACAAGAAAACAAGGCCGATGGCTTTATGCCTTGGCCGATGGGTTGAGGGGATGGCAAACAAGCCACCCTCTTCCCTCAGAAGCAAAAACACAAGTGCCTGGTCCTCAACCAAGCATAAAACAGACAAGTTGAGAGATCCTAAGGCAAGGTGCGTGACCGAGACCTCCGGGAACTCAAAATGAACATGAACATGGATGATCATCGAGTGTTCAAACGATGATGTCCAAGTCTTGAGGACGGTCAAAAATGGGGTGTCTACAGTTGCCCCTCTTTGACAGAACTCGAAAGTCATAAAGATGACAGGAGTGAATGTCAAAGCCCAAAGACGACCCATTTTTGACAAGGCCAAAGACTTAGACAAGCATACAAGATAACAAAGATATGTGCCTGAGGGCAGGGGCAAGATGCAAGGAACATGCACGATGCCGAACATAACTTATGATCATGCAAAGAAAACTGTAACGAAGCAAAACATGCAATAGTTAGGAGAACACAAATCTAACTACATTACATGCAGAAAGAATGTATGAGAATTATACAATTCTCTCTACGTCTCACACGAAGTACATACAATACCTGTCCGGTTCGTCTGGTCGCGCCAGCTTCAAATGAACCGTACATACAATATCGTGCCTGCAAAAGAAAGGAACTTAATAGGTACAATATCGTTAGAAACGTCCATAACAATGCAAGTGAGAAGTGCATGACAACGCAAGTGAAGTGGTGCATGACAACGCAACCTAATCGTGCACATAACAATGCGGTGAAGACAAGCATAACAATGCAAGTGAAGTATACATAATAATGCAATGCATTAACAAGTGCAGGTGAAATGCACAAAACAGCACGAACAATGCACTAACAGGTGCAGGTGAAGTGTGCAAGATATCGCGAACAATGCACTAACAGGTGCAGGTGGGGTGCGCAAAATAGCGTGAACAATACACTAACTGTGCACAAGACAGCGCGATGCGCAAAATAGCGCGAAATGAAATGCAAAATGCAATGCACTAACAGGTGCATGTATGCAGTGCGCAAGATAGCGTGATGCGCAAAATAGCGCGAAATGAAATGCAAAATGCAATGCACTAACAGGTGTATATGAGGTGCGCAAGGTAACGGGATGTGCAAAAAAAAACACGCTGAGGTGCGCAAAATAACGCGATGCGCAAAATTGCGCGAATGAAATGCAATGCACAAAACAGTGCGAATGAGGTGTGCAAAATAGCACGAATGAAATGCATGCAAAATGCAATGCAAGGGGGATATACTCCAACTACGCTAGAATCGTGAGAGGAGGAAAAACAAAACAATCAGGCACGTATACAATGCAACCTGAGTCAAATTCCAAACACGCTGAAATCGTGTAAAGAACGGGAGAGAGGGAGAAACATAGGGACATATCCCCGTGTTTTGGAACGGTATGAGCATTGGAACGTATTCCAAATGCTCTAAACCAGAAAAGGAGAAACCCAGGGAGACAACCCTGTGTTTCGAAATAGTATGAGCATTGGAACGTATTCCAAATGCTCTAAACCAGAAAAGGAGAAAATAGGGAGACAACCCCGTGTTTCGAAATGGTGTGAGCTTTGGAACGTATTCTGAATGCTCTTAACCAGAAAAGGAGAAACATAGGGACGTATCCCAGTGTTTTCGAAAAGAAGAAGAAACATGGGGATGTATCCCCGTGTCTTGGAATAAGATAAAGAGACATAGGGACATATCCCCGTGTCTCGGAAATGGCGCGAGCATTGGAACGTATTCCAAATGCTCTTAACCAGAGAAGGGGAAACATAGGGACGTATCCCCGTGTTTCCGACAAGAAGAAGAAACATAAGGACGCATCCTCGTGTCTCGAAAATAGAAGGAAAACCTCTCAGTGTAGCACACGCAAGAGAGGAAAAAAAAAAGAGAAAATCTCTCAGCGTAGCACACGCGAGAGAGGAAAGGGAAAACCTCTCGGCGTAGCACACGCGAGAGGGAAAAAGGAAAAACCTCTCAGTGTAGCACACGCGAGAGAGGAAAGAGAAAATCTCTCTGTGTAGCACACGCGAGAGAGGAAAAAGAAAATTTCTCAGCGTAGCACATGCAAGAGAGGAAAAGAAGCATCTCTCTGCGTATTACACGCAAGAGAGGAAAGGGAGCATCTCTCTGCATATCACACGCAAAAGAGGAAAGGGTAAACCAAACGCATGCCAAACGTGAAAGGAAGGGGAAAACCAAACGCGTGCCAAACGCGAAAGAAAGGACAACCAAACGCGTGTCAAGCGCGAAAGGAAGGGGTAGATCCAAACGCATGCCAAATGCGAAAGGAGAAAGGTATTAGTCAAAACTGAACCGGAACTTCTCTGAATGAACAGTACATACAATATTATGCATAAATGAGAAAGAAACTAAAAAGATAGAAACACAATACAATGCATGATGCTTAAGGAAAGCGATAAACAGATAAAGCGGCACTTCAGCAAGCACCTCACGAGGTGAGTGGCGGTGAACCGCTCCACTCTGACGGAGATCTCCCCCTGTGTTCCTCGAACACTAACCTTCAACTCGCAGCGCAAAGGTTCTGAAATGTTGACAAGGAGCAACATCTGCTGGGGAAACCACGGATGCCGCTTTTCTTCCTAATCATACTCACAACTTTCCCTATTCTTCAACGGGGTGACAGACTAGGTTGGATCAGTATCCAGAGTCGAGATGCATACCTGCTACCTCAACCTATGGGGCTTCCATACAGATTTCAAGCCAGGGATACACCCCTGGGGATTCAAACCAGACTTTAGTCTCGGAAATTCCAAACCTTTGCGTTCTAGGCAACAACCATTCGAACTCTAGTTTTCACCATCACGATTGATCTCCTAGGAATTCATCACAAACACAACCAAGATACCCTCTTGAAGGGACTGGTACTCCGTGAGAGCACTTCTGATCGCCATTCTGGCATGAAAATAGTCGGCACAGTATTCTATTCACTCTGAACACACGGCTCATACAGCACACTGCTTATTCTGAACACACAGCCCATAACACAGTACTCTGTTTATTCTGCACACGGCTTATACAACACTTGGGGTGTACAGAAGTTGAAACATACTCAGATGCTCCAAATTTGCCCTATTTGCTTTTGCTTTGTAGCCCGGAACCCATGTAGCTTCAGATAGGTCCTGGTTTTATTGTTCTTACATGACCTGGGTTGAACCCTGCAGTTTTATGAAAGGACGAATCCTGTTTTGCACATATGTGGAGAATGACGCAGCACTCCGAGCACAAAACGAATCTTTGAAATTGAGAAAAGGGTTCTCAACCGAGTATTGAGCCTACAACTGACCACAGTCAAAATGACTCAACAAAGAAAAACGAAAGGTAAACAACCTAAAAACACCGAGTAACACTCGATACGACTCAAAACAAGAATCGAGACAAACAACACAACAAACACGACACTCAGACGTATTACGAAGACGAGAGACCTCTCAGTTCGTGAGGAGCCAGTTTCTCTGGGTATTATTTCCCACCCTTTCTCATTTGTGATTCTCACATCACTCGGCCTTTAGGCTCTGTTTTTCTAAAAAAGCCATTTTTTCACTTTTTCTCTCATCGCACATCTCTCTATTCTTCAATCTCTCATTATTTATCCCTCCTCCCTGGGTGGTTGATGGATAAAGAGGAAGTTGAGGGCTCTTGCCCCTAGCATTCCGCTAGATTCTTCTTCTTCTGTTTACAACAGTGAATTTTCCTACAGAGGGGTTGTGCTACAACTAGGTGTGTAGCAAATCTGTAGCTGACATCGGTTGATGACGCCTGCTGGGGAGTTTGGACGTGATAAGATGTGTCCAGATGCGGTAGTGAAATATCCTGATCCATTCCAATTCGTGATTCGCGCTTAGCTTGATACCTCGTTGCTCGAAGGATGAGATAGCTTTCGGCACTTTGCTGTTAGCTCCAGTTGTGCCCTTTTCTGGCAGGTAGAGTGCCCTTTCTGGCAAGTATGTTGACAACGGGGGAAAGACAGGACACCTGACTCAACTGTGCCCGTAGTTCATCATTTTGACCGTTTTTGTTTTGGTTTTCTACTAAAACAATTTTGACCAATATGAGAGTTAGATTAACATACCTATTCAAACTTTTGATTTAAAATCATGGAAGTTAGGTTATGAGCACTAAAAATTTTCCTTTTTTGGGGTCCAATAAATGGTCCAGTTTTGGAAAAGTGAAATAATTTTCGAGAAAATTAGTCAACCTCAGTAAAAAATCTCAAAAACTATTTTTGCAAACGGCCACTGCTTAACGAGCACAGAACCTACTCTTGAGATGCACAACCTCAGATCCATAACAATGGAAAATTGCCCCATGTCTGAATGGCACCGCAGCGCATTGTATGGCAACAAAAAGCTGCCCCTTGTTTGAATAACGCCGCAGCATACTGTAATCAGTCCTCAAAGTGACGATCACAGCCAAACTCTCGGATATAGCGAAGACAAAGATGATCAAAACCATTACATGGACACAGTCGATTTGGAAGTGTTTGTGGCTGGACTTCAGAATGAAATTGCCTACGTATCCCAAACATGGGAATCAAGCCTTACGTAGTTCGGGTTAAGGTACACTCGAGTGTTTAACCTCTCCTTTTACGCTCTAACTTTTGCCAACGCCGCCCTTCCGAGTTTTCAACCTTGCGAGCTCTGTTTTTCTTTTCTTTTCAATTCTTTTCATTTCTTTTTGTCCTTTTTTCATTCTTTGCATTTTTCTCTTTTTTTTTTTCATTTCTTTTTTTCATTTTCTGCATTTTTCTATTTTTGTTCTTTTTCTTTTCTTTTCATTTGCTCTCACTTTTGCCTGGGTCGCCCTTCCGGGTTTTCGGCCCAACGAGCCTCTCAAGGGTAAAAGTGTAGCTTTGTCTATGCCAAATGGTTTTAGGGTCTCGAAGCCATCCGAATCCAGGAGAATGGTTGTTGTCTACTGATGATGTAGAAGTCTATCCAATGGGGGCTGAATTTGCCCCTAGTGTTGTGGATAGGAACTCGGTTGTTCTTCAACAAAACTTTCTTCTTTCTTCCCTTCTGGGATTTGGCATTCTTGCCAGTCTTCCTTGGTTTGCAGAAAAGACTCATCTTTGACTCTTCGAGCGCATCTGATATTTTTGCCCCTAGTTCAAGGGCTGCTTCAAATTTGGCCACACAGGCCTTACATTGTAGTTGACGGTTGAACATTCTGAATCCTAGTTCAATGGTTTGAAAGTGAGGGGGGGCGAGTCTCGAGGCTGAGAGCGATCCTAAGCTGCACAATCTCAAGAGCGATTCCACACAGGTCTTCGCAGGACCGCGTAAAACATTTTTTTGAAATCTTTAAAGAAAGCGACTAGTCGCTCGCGCTGAAGACAATGCAGAACCAATCTGGATCAAGCCAGGATCCTTCTCAGTACTCACATTAACAAACATGATCTCATTCATTAAGGGCTTAGCACGCCTCTCTTCCTCTCAATTGATCAGATTTTTACAAATCTCGAGGAATTCCTTCCTCTTTGTTTTCAATACAGTGTTAGAAAAAGTTTTGAAAAACTTAGGTCAATACAATGACTTCAAGGCACAGAAAAGACACAGTTTCTAGTCGTATACTGATATCTCATTCAGAACTTTTGGCATAACTGGCATAAGGCAGAAGCAAACACAAGAGTGTGAAAATTACTGCTGTTTCATTTAGATCTTCTGGTGTAACTGGCTCCATGGCAGAAACAGATGCAAAAGAAAGCAAAAAGACAAACGCAAAACAAAATAGTGATGCCCGAGGTAACATCCCCGGAATCACCTGACTCCTACACAACAGGACTGACTCGATACAACAAGACAGACCCGACTGACATAGTACAAAAGGACTGTCTATATAGAAGACAACAAGACTGACCGAATACCCAGGTCAGAAAGTACAAAAACTAGCATTCGCAAATGCTCAAAACAGTGCGTGCCATACGCCATATCTGAAGTAAACTGAGTGCCACCCGCAGGTGGTTCATCCCCTGATCACATCATATTATCCTCCAGATTCACTGATCCAGTGATGACTGACTTTGTTGAGCTTGGTGGGAGGATGACCCCGTTGTCAAACAGATCTTGTACTTCATGGTGAAGACGGAAGCAGTTGTCGGTGGTGTGACCGGTCTGTTGATGGTACACACAGTACTGGGTAGCATCATGTGAGAGATAGAGGTTATTCGGGAGAGGCCGAGGCTCAAGAGGTTTGAGATGACCTTTTTCAGCGAGGATTTGAAGAGCCTTGGACAAAGGCATATAGAGGGCATGGAAGACCCTGCGACCTCGGGGTAGATACTTCGAGGTTTGTGGACTTTTGCTGGACGCATTAGCAAAGGGATCGGCAGGTGCTGATTTGGCTTTCTAATCTTTCCTGGATGCAAAAATAGGTTTGGAAGGAACGGTTCTGGTACGACGGTCCTTTTCCCGATTTTCCCTTTGGCTCGAGCTGCTCTCGGTCTGAGTGGGGAAGATGTCATCCACAGTTTTAGCAACAACTGCGAGCACTTGTTGTTATTCAGCCCCCCGACTTTCAAAGCCTCAACAGCCTGCAGAAGTTGTTCATAGGGGTCGGTGACTACCCCCCCCCACCCTGCTCTTACCACTTGCCTCAGCTTGGTTGAAGGTTTGGGTTGCTACATCGGAGCGGAGCCCGGTTGTTGTCGACCTGTCATTGCCAGAACTTGGGATGGCTTCAGGTTGGCTGAGTTTAATTACAATTCGCCCTAATAGTGGGGGCTCTTCCGGCATGAAGTTCCTGGCATACGATGTGGTTGGTGGCAGAGCCGACATTCCGTAGGCTAGATCAGCCATAGATCTCTGAAGATCGTCGATCATTCCCATCAGCTCAAAAGTTGTGGGCTCACAGGCTTGAAATAACTGGGGTTCCCAGATCAGATGTGCGGCAAGCGACCTGGGCGGGCGCTGCATTTTAACATCCGTCTTACCCTGCATGGCGATTCCTTGGTTTAATGCGGCTGCCATAACCATAATTTCTTCTGAATTTTGTGTCATCACGAGTCTACTGAACTGAACGAAGGTGATGTGACTGGTGACTGACGGATCTGATGAACCGGTGAGCCTTGACTAGCCTTTTTCTGCCTTGCCTCAGCAAAGGGAACACTGGTTGCTCTGAACTGAATCTCTGAACTGAAAGAGAAAATAGGCAGTATCTCAGCCCAATTTCACCAGAACAGATATAAGCATAGCTGAATAACTGTATTCGACCACTGATCATTATTCCCCAAATTACTGCCCCAAAACTGAATCTGATACCTGCAGATATAACTGATTCTCAAAATACTGATGCCCGCAGGCTTGATACTTAGACTTGCAAACTGATACGTGCATTCCTTGCAGAGGCACACTCTAAAAGCACATAATCAAGCAAATGAGAGCCAAAACACCCCTATGTTGGGGTAGGGTTTCCCTGTCCTATTTTGTCAGGAGCTAGGGTTTCACTACGCACACAGCGGTTTCAAACAGCCTATAATCGGGTAGCAACCTGTCCTAGTTTGGAGTAGTCACTATGGATTCCGAATATGCACTAGGTCGAATGGTTAAAAAGGGTGCCCTGGTAAAAACCGAGGTTTGTGTTCCTGTCGTGGCAGAGCTCGCAACTGGTCAGCCTTATGGTACGCTTCTCAAAGCATGCCTCCGGCAAATCGTTCAGGAATAGCATACGGCAAACACAGTGTCCTAGGCACGCCAATGCAAATGCAATGCAAAGAGACACATAAGTGTAATCAAAACAAGATATCATGAGTTCGAGTCAAGTTCTCTAAATCCCTAGCAGAGTCGCCAGAAACTGTGGACGCGCCCCGAGGGCCTTGCTTACCACAGTTCGGACTCAAATGCCACAGTTCTGAATCTAATCCCGCAAAGTGCAATGTGAGACCGATAAATCACCAAAGAGTCCAAATCTGGCAAATCATTTTGGAAAACTGATTTTTAAGAAAGTAGTGCCAAACATGGAATGCTTTGCCAGATACAGAGTTGCCACATAAATATTTTATTTGGGGGGAATTTAGGAAACCCTGACTCGTTGCCTAAGGCCACGTGTCCATCATCACCAAAGTTGCCTCGGCTCGGGAACTTGGGTACGATTGGGGAAGGTCATCTATGAGCACCCCTGCTCGCCCGATCAAAGATCGGCCTGTACTAAACATGATATCTTGTTTTCAAAACACATGCGTTC
>JAPPVO010002095.1:0-26321 GCA_030407325.1 Camellia japonica
ATAGTAGTACATATCGATTTTTGATTCATAAATCAGAACATTTCGAAATACATGTAAATGCTATTATTGAATCTCAGAATACATCTTTCTTTGAACATGTGTTTCCGAATAAGATTGGACAAAAGACTAGTAATAAGAAAAGATCTTTTGATGCTATTACTAGTAATGATCAAGAACAAGATCAAGAGCAAAAGATAGATCAAAATGAGCAAGAGGAAACTAGGCGTAGTAAACGTACTAGAGCCTTAAAATCTTTTGGTCCAAATTTTCTAACTTTTTTGTTAGAAAATGAGCCTTTAACTTTTAAAAAGCTATGTCCAGTCTTGAGGCTCCTTTATGGAAAGAAGCTATAAACAGTGAAGTTAAATCCATCTTGCAAAATCACACTTAGGAATTAGTGGACTTACCACCAGGTTATAAAACCTCTTGGGTACAAGTGAATTTTTAAAAGAAAAATGAAAGCGGATGGATCAATTGACAAATACAAGGCAAGACTTGTGGTCAAAGGTTTTAGACAAAAAGAAGGTCTTGATTACTTTGGCATATACTCACAGGTTACTAGAATAACATTTATTAGAATGCTAATTGCCATTGCTTCTCTATACAATCTAGAAATTCATGAAATGGATGTGAAAACCGCTTTCTTAAATGGTGAGTTAAATGAAGAAACTTACATGGAACAACCAGAAGGATTTTTCGTTCCAGGAAAAGAAAAGAAAGTATGTAAATTGGTTAAATCATTATATGGTTTAAAACAAGTGCCAAAACAATGGCATGAGAAATTGGATAAGGTAATGATGTCAAATGGTTTTAAAATTAATGAATGTGACAAATGTGTTTATATTAAAAACACAAGCAAGGGTTATGTTATAGTATGTCTTTATGTGGATGATATGCTCATCATAGGTAGTAATAATGACATGATTAAAACTATCAAGAAAATGTTGAATAAACATTTTGACATGAAGGACATGGGGCTTGCTGATGTAATTCTTGGTATGAAAATTACCAAAATATCAGAAGGTTATGCTTTGTCACAATCTCATTACATTGAGAAAATACTTGACAAATTTAGCAAAGATGATGATCATCTTGCTAGAATACCTGTGGATGTTAATTTGTTTCTTTCTAAGAATGTACAAGAAAGTATTTCTCAATTAGAGTATGCCCAAATTATTGAAAGCTTAATGTACTTGATGAACTGCACTCGCCCGAATATAGCTTATGTAGTAAGTAAATTAAGTAGATATACGAGTAATCCAGGAGTAGAACACTAGAAAGCAATTATATGGGTTCTAAGATACCTCATATTTACTCATAACATTGGGCTTAATTATACTAGATATCCAACAGTACTTGAAGGATACTGTGATGCAAATTGGATATTGGATACTAGAGACTCAAAATCCACCAGTGGGTATGTTTTTTCTCTTGGTGGGATAGCTATATCTTGGAAATCTTTCAAACAGACTTGCATAGCTAGGTCTATTATGGAATCAGAATTTATAACTTTAGATAAAGCTGGGGAAGAAGCAGAATGGCTTTGCCACTTCCTTGAAGATATTTCAGTGTGGCCAAAACCGGTGCCTACTATATGCATACATTGTGATAGTCAATCAGCAATAGGTAGAGCACAGAGTCATATGTATAACGGTAAGTCGCGACACATTCGTCGTCGATATAACACTGTGAGGCAACTACTCTCTAATGGAATTATTTTCATTGAATATGTGAAGTCTAAAGACAACATAGCGAATCCATCAACCAAAGGGTTAGTAAGAGAGTTAGTTGAGAATTCATCGAGGGGAATGGGACTTAAGCCTATTAAATAAGAGTTACCATAACGGCAATCCAACCTAGTTGACTGGAGATCCCAAGATCTAGGTTCCAAGGGACAACTGAGTTGTGTGTGACTCATAAGGATCACTGGGGAGTCAAACTCCTACCCATTTCTATGAAGAAATAGTGATGTCTGCAGTGTTTTAGGTTAAATAATACTTTTAATGATTCTTGTATCTAGGTAAATCTAGTGGAGTATGGCAGGATGCTCTTCATAAGAATCACTTATGCGAATGTGAACTGGGCCGGTTCTATGAGATTTGTGAAGGCTACAATTTTCTAGAGCACTCATGAAAGACCAGGTTGTTCAGGGCCAAAATGAACACAATAGTGAGAACTAAATTGTGTCTAGTAATATACTGTGTGAGTTCTATTGTCTTGGTTTACACAAACGGCTGAACAGTTCAAGACATCATGTTCACTGATTAGCTAGTGTACGGGAAAGAAATAAACCTTCTCGTATAATCCTGTTGATCAAGTTTGCGCTCCTCCGTACGTCGTCGTTTTATCACCTGAAAACACAAACGTGAGCTAGCCGGCGGGGGTGTGCCGGAAACTTCTCCGATGCCTAAGTCAGCAAACTAGACAAATAGACAAAAGCTCTGTGTATTCGGAAATCAAAGTTGCGTTACCTCTTCATAGGTGGTGTTTTGTGAGCTTTTATAAGTTTTACGTGGCACAATCCTAGTAGGACTTTTACTCCTCCATGTAGAGTCCTCCTAGGATTCATACTCCTGAAAGATAAGGCTTATCCTTCAACACCCCCCTCACTGCTTAAACCAAGTGAGATGGTTTTACTATGGCCGGACTACCATATGACCGAAATAATATTGCCATGCTATGCTAACTAAAGTGACCGATCTAACTGTTAGTTCGGCTCTCCTTTGCTTTTCTCCTACCTCGGCTTCTCATGCCAAGACCGAGCTATCCATAGAAGAGTCTAAGCCGAACTAACCCAACACCAAGTCCTGAAGAGGACTTAGTATACCTTGGTTCCATACTCCATGACCGAACTAAATGCGGCAACCGAACTGTCCGTTTGTACTCTTCTGAACCGGGCTAGAACTAATGCCTTCTGGAACCGGACTAACTTCCAAGCCTCCTCGGACCAGACTAATCTCTGGGCTTGAGACCGGACTAACTTTAAACCTCTTCAAGACCGGAGTAATTCACCACTCAGCCCTTCGCACTGAGGCCCATAACGGCCCAGCTCGGCCTAATTTGCATATAAATTACCCTCTCAATTGCCCTTTAATTCCATCTGCGTAGTATGATAGGGATTACCTATTTATAAACCGGGCTAAAGTTCTAACCTTTCCAGCTGAGCTAAAAAACTCTTTAGCCTTTCCAGCCGAGCTAAAAAACTCTTAAGCCTTTCCAGCCGAGCTATCCTTATCCGGTCAAAACGTCTCTTCAGTCACAAAAACTGAATCGCTTTCCATTCTAGTGACACGTGGCAGGTTCTGATTGGCCCTTTGCAGCTGTCACGTCGCCCTCATACTTCGCAAAATTTGAACAGTTCCCGCCTCCAGCTCTTTCACAAAAACAAAAACCCTTTTGCATTTCCAAATCATTCACTTTACTATTCAATTTCTTCTCTCTCTCTCCCTTCTGAGTTCTTACTGTTCTTCAATTTGTTCTTGAAGAAGCTGCGTGATTTTGCTGCCGTTTCTTGCACCTCCAGTGCTTCTACCTCTTCATCTGGTAAGTTACTCAAATCTGTTTCTCTTTTTGTTTTCCTTGTTGTTGTATTTTGTTTAATCCATAGTATACTGTTCATGTGTTTTTACAAAACACTGTTTCTACAAAAACATGTAATAGAACCACTTTGATTCTAGAAATAACATGAGAAACACTAGGTTTGATCCATAAACACGTCCCAACCGAACTAGGATACTATTTGTGCTACGTGTAAATTTAGTCTGCTTATAACCGAACTAGAACTTGTGTATATACCAGTAGTTTCAATAAGTCACCATCTTTTGATTTACCTTAGCCGAGATAAACGAACCGAACTAAGTCTGAATTTAGTGTACTTCAGAAACCTTAATTTCGACCGAGCTAAGTCTTGGGGCTAAACCAGCTTTCTTAGTTTTTAGACCGAATTCAGAAAGCTGCCCCTAGAAGCTCAACTGGTCTAACAGAACATTTTCTTTAACCGAGATAACGAATCGCTCGCCAAGACCGAGCTAACAAACCCCTTGTTCAACCCGAGCTACCAAGCACCCTGCTGAAACCGAGATAGGACCTGTAATACTTCACATAACTGAAGTAAGACTTCTCTTATTTTGCTTTTACTTTGTAGCACGGTCCAACGAGCTGTGCTTAACACCTTTCTTTTCCACTTTGCAGACTTAGGTTGCCCAGGCACTCCTCTGAGCGCTCGACCGAGCTACTGAGCACAAATTTTCGGCCGAACTAATTTATTCATAACTTATAAAATAAATGGGGAAGTATAGATTTTTAGTAAACACACCTGGTGGTCTAGCTGAATTCCGCAAAGATTACAATATACCTGACGACGTCCATCTGACTTTAGCTGAACAAGATACCACTCCTTGGGGAAATGAAGGCTTTGTACCTTTTACCCTCCTATCCATAGTAGAAACCGGTCTAAGATTCCCGGTTCAACCCTTACTTTGCGAATTTCTTAGGCAAACTAGGATCTGCCCTACCCAACTTTCCACCAACTCATACCGCATAATAAACGGTATAGCTGAACTAAACCGCCGAGCTGGCCTTAACCTTGGTCTAGCCGAAATATTCCACCAGTACTCCATAGGCTCCAAGGATGATGGCTGGGTCTATTACCTAAGAATACGCCGTCACCGAGAGAAAATAATAAAAGATACGCCGGATAAAGACTTAAACGATGACGATTTTTTCTGGGTATCTGGGAATTTTGAAGACCACCAAGCCCAGATCCTAGGCCGAAGTATAAATTGGAATAAAGGAATCCCTGGTATATTTACTTTGGTTTCTTTTCATGCTTTTCTTTTATTTCGGTTGCCCCCTCCTGAACCGAACTAACAGTTGTTTTTATTATGCAGATTCAGCCCATCTTCACTCACTTTACAGCCACCCCAATCTAAACACTCTCTGTGCCGCACTACGGTATCCAGAACGGAGTTGGGCCAAGCTGTTAAATTTTGAACCGACATACAGATACAGCGGTCGCCGAAAAGCCAGAGTAACCGATTTTTTGCTAGAGGACGCCCCCGAATCGGACCCAACCTTGCCAGAAATTAACTTAGTCCCCCTGACAGCCGAACAAGAAATGGCTAAAAAAAACAGAGTGAGGGACCTGCTGACCGAAACAAACAGAGCCAAAGTATCGCCACCACCCCAAACACAAGAAACCGTGGTGGCCCTTCCATCACAACAACCCTCCTCATCTCGCCCAGCTAAGCGCTCTCGGACTACCCCAGCCGAGCAGCGTCTAGTTGATGAAGATGAAACCACCGTTCCACCGAGCCCTCCATCGAGCCCCCAGCCGGAGCCCGCCGACCGAGCTAGCTCCTTTAAATGGAGTCCAAAGTTAACTTTCCAGAACCGTGCTATCTGCGACACCGACTCAGTGGTGGCAGACAAAGAACACATGTTAGCCTTCAATCTGGCTAAGAGTGTGTGTCTGCCCCCTGACATGGAGCACCACAAACACCTGACCGAGCTAAAGGCAATCTGGTCAGCAACGAAATCCATGATACTGGTAAGTGGCCCTTCTTGCCTCAATTTTTTCGAACTTTCTGTTTGGTTTTATAATTGGTTTCTTTCCTTTATTTTGCAGGCCATGCAAAAGTGTCACGCCCTAAACTCGCCCCTAGAAGTTTGGGCATGACCACTTCAGTAACGGACACTTAACCTGTTATATATATATATCATATGGGGCATGAACGGAAGCATTAAATATCAAAATTTGACAATAGAAACAAACTCCATTGAGCTACTACTATCATGCCAGGATCATAAACTTTTAAGAGACAAATAAAATCTAAAACATACACCTGAACATTGGTTATATACATACATATATACAGGCCTAGCCCTGTAATTGGTCATATATCAAAAACATTAGAGAACGAAGTGTTGCACACATGTCAACTTTAGGCCAACAACTAGAGTGCAAAACCAAAGTTCATCAAACTTCATGAAAATAAGGGCAGCTTTTCTTAGGCTTGGACATGGAAAGGTTGACCAAAGAGGACAAGCGTCATGGCTTAGGACTGACCACTTGGTTGGTTACCTACAGAAACGGACATAACATAGGGTGAGCCAAGCTCAGTGAATAGTATGATACATAAATGCACAATTTAAACATAATACATAACAATGCATAAATAAATGCGAAGATCATGTAGTTAATCTGTTCCTGTTTTCATTTTAAATGGCCTTAGGCCCCAATCGTGAGACACAGTGGCTTAAAATCCTTGAACATATTAACATTAAGCTTTTAAACATGATGGCATATAGCCCTTGAACATATGGCATGGAGCCCTTAAACATGGTGGCATATAGCCCTTGTACATATGGCATGAAGCCCTTGTCAGAATGGCATAAAGCCCTTATTAGAATGGCATTACAGCCCTTGAACATATAGATATATGAACCCAAGAGGTGTCTCACACGGATTCTAGAGGTAACTCACATCGTAGCACTTAGTTCCGTGTAGCACTTTGTTTCATATCAGAATGGCATAAGCCCTTATCAGTTTGGCATTAAGCCCTTGAAACATATTGGCATTAAAGCCCTTGAAACATATTTATGAACCCAAGAGGTGTCTCACACGGATTCTAGAGGTGACTCACATTGTGAACTTGTAGTATACTTGAACTTGTACATACGTAAGCTTGTAACATAGCTTGTAACATACTTAAGCTTGTATCGTACTTAAACTTGTAACATACTTGAATTTATAACATGCATATACTTGTAACATACTTGAATTTATAACATACGTGAACTTGTAACATGCGTCTACTTGTAATATACTTGAACTTATAACATGCGTGAACTTGTAACATACTTGAACTTATAACATGCGTATACTTGTAACATACTTGAACCATGGTATTATTACCCCCGGGCAAGGGCCATAAGACCACGATATTATTACCCCCGGGTAAGGGTCTTGTGCCAAGGATGTCATGAATACTTTTACATATATGGATAATCATTCCTTAAGTCATAACGTAACTTATCAGAAAATGAAGCATTTCTTGTTATGTCATGTCATTATCATGTGCTTAACAAAATAGAATAATTCATATTCTTATGTGGGTTGCATACTGATGATAAACCTTTACATTTACATCATAAATTCTAAACGATCTTGGGTCCCTTCGTAACATAATCGAATAATCTTAGATTCACACAAATATCATTCTTCAAGGATGAACATAAGTTTCACTTATTCTTTAAGAAATAACATAGTATGCTGATAAATAACAAAGGCTAATATTCGTCATTAACAGAACATAAGGATTCCAAAATCATACTAACGTACGCGAATCTTTCAGCGTACATATAAGTTCACATTGCTTTCCAATTGTCATAAATGTTCGTATAACACTTACAAAGAACAGAGCATTAGTGACAATAATTATCAACAGTTGATAAAATGTACATTTTTGTACTACTACTCACAGTGTTCAGGTGCTTGATCCGCCCCCGTAGCTGACCCTACACAATTCACGTAATTCAAACATAATTCATCATAGTACAACACCATTCAATTCACTATGAGTCAACACAACATAATCCAACAAAGTCAATATCACTTAGCTCATCAACACCATTTGTAATTTAACATATTTCAAAATAAATCTTTGAATTCCATTTCAACATTCCAAAACCGAGTTCATATCATCCATATCATTAATAGATTATTTCCCCAATTTTCTCTTCACATTACAGCATGAATCACATTGTTCATAACATAGTTCATTCGCAAATTTTAAACATAATTTTCAAACATTTCCAAATTCCAATTAAACTTGAACACATATAATTCAATACCTCAATTTCATTACTCTACTTTCAATTTGGGCCAATTCATTAGTTATCATCATTAATCAACCTAGGGTTTCAAGAAAACCTAGAAATTTCAAGAAAAATCCAAATTTCTTAACCCATTATTTTTTTGTTCCAATTTCCTCATTGATTACAAGTCTAAAGTTCATAATCCATCACCTTAACCCAACAATTACATCCCCAACATTATAAACCCAAAATCCCCCAATCTCAAGTTGGACATAATATGTTCAAAACTATAGATTTTGTATTTATATACTCAAAATACCATAAATCCATCCATGAATGCAAATATTGAAAGGGAATAAGGACTCCTACCTCAAGATTCAAGCAAGAAAAGCAAGCTTTGAGAAAAATCCTCCACAAATTCGAATTTCAATCGGTTGAAAATGTTGACCCTTTCTTGTTCTCCATCCTTGATGCAAGATCCATGGTAGATTTGTTGAGAAAAGTGGAGGAAATCAAGGTTTTGGGAGCTAGGGTTTCGGACATGGAAGAGGGGAGAAGAAGAGAGGAAAAGAAAATATAAGAAATGGGCCAAAAATCTCGTTTTTGAGCTGCTGTCCCGCACAGCCCGCACGTGCGGTGCTATTCCCCGCATGTGCGGCTCTACTTCCAGCACAGATGTGAAAACTTCAAACGGGTATAACTCTGTCATCGGGACTCCGTTCTAGGTCGTTCTTGTGTCCAAATTGAAGCCCGGAAATAAGATTTCCAATGGTTCTAACCTTACATTCAAATTCAAAGTGTAGAAAAAGAAAAGGGCAAATGAGTGACGGCTGGTCGTAGAATAACTATCCGAATTATATTCTTTGGTCCAATCTTACTTTACCATCATACCACCACCTCAAACAATACCCCAAAATAAGGTAAGAACATTCCAAATACACTGTTAAGAATGTAAAAAATGAGCCCACGCTTGAGCGGAGGGAAAAATTTCAAGCCGATACAATAAAGGTCGCCATAACTCAGCAGATAATTCTTTAATTCTGATAGATATAGTTGAATTAAAACACATTAACCCCTAATTAAATAAGGATGACTTTTGGGGTCATTACAAAAGAGCCAAGTTGCCCACAAAAAGGTGATGGAGCTCAGGAAGACGGCAAGGCAGGCTATGGCTGAAGTTGAAGAAAAAACCGCCGAGCTCACAGAATCCAAATAAAAGACAGCCGAGCTAGAGGCCGAGGTAGCTCGTCTAACCGGGCTAGTTACCTCAGCCAATGCTGACAAAGAAAGGGCCCTGACCGTGATGAAGGATAGGTACCTTCGCGAGCTAGCCAAGCTCGAAGGGAAGAAAAATGCAGAAATCGCTGAACTGAAGAAAAAGGCGGATGATGCAAATGCCGAAGGTTTCAAGGAGGGGGAAGCCCTCTACATTCCACAATGCGAGGCCGCAAAAGACTTGTTCTTCAAGTGCGGTTGGAGGGCAGCAGTGGTGCAGCTCGGTTGTGAGCCTGAGACCGAGGTATATAATCCTCCTCAGTACTTCATACCGAGCTCACTAGCGGAGTATGCTGCTTCTGTCCAACAACAATTTTTGCAAGGTTCAGATGATGAAGATGAAGATACCGAGCCCAACAATACTCCGGTTGTCAACGAGCAAGCCGACGATCAATCAGTTCGGCTGGAGCCAACGGTTGAAGACCTAACTGTTGAGCCGTCGACTGACACCGTGCTGCCAGTTGATACCGAGCTTACCACAGAGACCGATCTTCCATCTGCAACCGGTGTTCGAGTTGACATTGATGCCGATCTTGAAGATCTTTTTAACTGATTTTGTACTTTTCTTTTTTCTTTTTTCTTTTTTCTTGTGTAACCGGGCTGTGGCCCCTCCTTTGTACTTGTTCTGAACTTTGATCAATGGAAATCATCTTTTCTGCTCAACACTTATCTCGGTTTTGATCTGTATACTTGTACTTGTAATGAGTTTTTCAATGAATTCTTTTGCTCCAACTGTGATCTCGGTTTGTATTCCTATTAGTGCTTGCTTTCAAACTGCAATTTGAAATATTTTTCGGCCGAGATACCGTATTCCGGTTTTAGCTGGTCAATCTGACTAAGCTTACTTAGCCAACCACTCTTTAGCCGATATAATTACTTCGGCTGAAGAGTACAAAGAGTTGGTTTAATCCAGCCAACCACTCTTCAGCCCATAACCTTACTTTGGCTGAAGAGTAATAAGAGTTTGTTTAATCCAGCCAACCACTCTTCAGCCATACCCTTACCTCAGCTGAAGAGTAACAAAAGTTGATTTTTCCAGCCAACCACTCTTCAGTCCATGCCCTTACTTCGGCTGAAGAGTTCAAAGAGTTGGTTTAATCCAGCCAACCTCTAAGTTGGTTTTTCCAGTCAACCACTCTTCAGCCTATGCCCTTACTTCGGCTGAAGAGTTCAAAGAGTTGGTTTAATCCAGCCAACCTCTAAGTTGGTTTTTCCAGCCAACCACTCTTCAGCCTATGCCCTTAATTCGGCTGAAGAGTTCAAAGAGTTGGTTTAATCTAGCCAACTTCTAAGTTGGTTTTTCTAGCCAACCACTCTTCAGCCTATGCCCTTACTTCGGCTGAAGAGTAACAAAAGTTGGTTTTTCCAACCAACCACTCTTCAGCCCATGCCCTTACTTCGGCTGAAGAGTTCAAAGAGTTGGTTTAATCCAGCCAACCACTAAGTTGGTTTTTTCCAGCCAACCTAGAATAGAATGTTTGGTTATTCCGACCAAACGTCCTGCAGCCTGGATCCTTATCCTGGGCTTAGGAAGGGTGTTGGTTTAATCCAGCCAACTTCTAAGTTGGTTTTTTCCAGCCAACCTAGAATAGAATGTTTGGTTATTCCGACCAAACGTCCTGCAGTCTGGATCCTTATCCTGGGCTTAGGAAGGGTGTTGGTTTAATCCGGACAACTGTGTTTTTTATGCCCCTAACTCACTAATTTACTAAAAACAAACTTTTACAGAAGAAAACGTCTAACTGAAAAGAAAACTACTTGTTTTTATTGAGAAATGGGGAAATTACACAAACTTTAATAGGAAAAAAGCTAAAAATAAAATAACTTGAGATTTGCAGTATTCCATGGCCTGGGAATTGCCTTGCCGTCCTCGTCTTCTAAGTGGTATGCCCCTTTGCCTGCTAATCCTACCACTTTATATGGACCTTCCCAATTGGGCCCTAGCTTGCCGTCTCCTGGTACCAAGGTATTTCCCATCACTTTGCGCAGTACCCAATCTCCGATCTTGAATTGCCTTGGATGAACTGTCTTGTTGTATTTCCTGGATAGCTCTTGTTGATATGAGGCAATGTGAACTAGTGCCCTTTCTCTTCTTTCTTCTGCAAGGTCGAGCTCTAATGCCATGGCTTCGCCATTCAAGTCTGGATCAAAATTCTCGTTTCGAATTGTGGGGAGGCCAACTTCTAGTGGGATTACAGCCTCCATACCATAGGCTAAGGAAAATGGAGTTTCTCCTGTTGACCGCCAAGGTGTGGTGCGGTAAGCCCATAGAACATGAGGGAGCTCTTCCGCCCACTTGCCTTTTGCTTTCTCTAACCTTTTCTTTAATCCATCCAAGACTACCTTGTTTGATGCTTCTGCCTGACCATTTGCTTGGGGATATGCTGGTGTAGAATTGTAGAATTCTATCTTGTACTCTTCACAAAAGCCTCTAAAAATTCTGCCATCGAACTGAGTGTCGTTGTTTGAGATTAGGGCTTTTGGTATGCCAAACCGAGTGATGATGTTCTGCCAAACAAACTTCTTTACGTCTTTTTCCTTGATTGATGCCAATGCTTCTGCCTCCACCCACTTTGTGAAGTAGTCGGTTGCCGCAAGAAAGAACTTCCTGTTGCCTGGTGCTGTTGGAAGTGGTCCTACTATATCCAACCCCCACATTACGAAGGGCCATGGGCTGGTTAGGGGTAGAAGTTCTCTGGCTGGTTGGTGTATTTGGTGTGCGAACTTTTGACACTTTTCGCACTTTTTGACATACTTTTCTGAGTCTGCTTGCATGTATGGCACCCAATATCCTTGTGAAATTGCTCTGTATGCTAGTGATCTTCCTCCTTGATGGCTTCCGCATACGCCCTCGTGTATTTCGAATAAGAATGCTTCCACTTTGCTGAGATGAACACACTTTAGGTAGGGTCTTGAGAATGACTTTTTGTACAACGCTAGAGATGGGGAGAGCCAAAATCGCTGCGATTTTGCTCTTATTCTGTTGGCCTCTTTTTTCTCTTCCAGTAAGATGCCGTCTTTTAAGAACAAGATGATGGGATCCATCCAAGAAGGGCCTAGCTCCGTGCAACATACCTCTTCTGCTTCGGGGTCTTCAATGCTTGGTCTTGGTAGGTAGTCGATCAGTAATGGATGAGGGATGGAAGTATCTGCCATTGAGGCAAAGCCTGCTAGCTCGTCCGCTCTGCTGTTTTTCTCTCTGTCGATTTGTTCTATCCTAACTACTTCAAATTTCTTGATCTCTGTTTTGACTAACTCTTGGTATTTGGCCATCCTGTCATCCTTTGCTTCGTAGTCTCCAGATATTTGGTTTACCACCAGCTGTGAGTCGCTGTAAACCATTAGCTCGGTGGCCTTCATGTAGAATGCCGATTTGAGTCCTGCAAGAAGCGCTTCATACTCCGCTTCGTTGTTTGATGCTGGAAAGCCAAGGTTGATTGCTTGCTCCACTACTAGGCCGTCTGGAGAGATGAGGACTACGCCAGCCCTGCTCCATGCCGGTTGGATGCTCTATCCACGAAGAGCTTCCACATCTCTCTAACGAACAACTTCCAACAAGTGGAGGGATCAGATGATGCCCTGGGATCTTCCATGTTGCTGGTGTTTTTTTCAAGGTCCATGCTTGCTGTCTGCCCCTCGCTATCTGATCGTACCAAGTCTTGATTTGTTGGTGAGTCTAGACTTAGTGTAGTATGGTTTGCTTCTTCCTTCCTCGCTTTGCTTTGGTCTGCCTTGGGGTCTGACTGAATATCCTGCACCAGGGGTTGCGCTATTCCGGCATCAACTTCCATCCCTAGTTCGGTTGTTTCAGTCAGGTCGACTGGGCAGATATGATGACTTCCTGGTGTGAATTCTGCGACAAAATCTGCCAAAGCTTGAGCCTTTATCGCGGTCCTGGGTTAGAACTTGATGTCATATTGTCCTAACTCTACTGCCTACTTCAAGATTCGCCCAGAAAAGTTTGCCCTTTCAAACAAAGCTTTTAATGGGAAAGCTGTGAGGACGACTATGGTGTGGGCGTGAAAGTAGTGCGACAACTTCCTTGAGGCCATCATCAAGGCCAATGCCAGTTTTTCCAGTGGCAAGTACCTTGTTTCGGCATCCAGCAATGTCTTGCTGACATAAAAGATGGGCAGATGTTGGACTCCTTCCGCACGGACCAACACTGCGCTAACTGCGTGCTGAGAGACTGCCAGGTATAGGAAGAGTTCTTCTCTAGGTACTGGGGTGACAAGCAGTGGTGGAGAAGACATGTATTCTTTTAAACTTTTCAGAGCGCGGTCGCATTCCTCATCCCACTCAAACTTGGCCTTTAATGCGTGAAAGAATGGTCGTAGTCTGTCTGACGACCGGCTTATGAACCGATTGAGCGCAGCCGCCATGCCGGTAAGATACTATACCTCCTTTACTGAGTTAGGCCTCTCTAGATCCTGAATTGCCTTGATCTGAGAGGGGTCCACTTCTATACCTCGGTTGGTCACCAAGAAGCCTAGGAATTTGCCAGATCCTACTCCGAACGCACACTTAGACGGATTAAGGCGTAACTTGTGCTTCTTCAGGATCTCAAACATTTCACCTAGGTCCTTGAGATGGTCATTCTCATCCTTGCTCTTGACCACCATGTCGTCGATGTAAGCCTCCATTGTTCTGCCTAACAATGGTTCGAACATCTTGGTGACCATTCGCTGGAATGTCGCCCATGCGTTCTTTAGGCCAAAGGGCATGACCTTGTAACAATACAGTCCTCTTGGAGTTGTAAAGGATGTAACTTCCTGATCTGGTTCGTGCATGGCGATTTGGTGGTAGCCTCTGTACGCATCCAAAAAGCTAAGTCGGTTGTGCCCCGCCGTTAGGTCTACCAGTTGATCTATCCGTGGTAGAGGAAAGCTGTCTTTTGGGCACGCCTTGTTGACCGTTTTGTAATCGAAGCAGACACGCCACTTGCCATTCTTTTTTGGCACTACGACTGTGTTGGAGATCCATCTTGGGTAGTGTATCTCTCTGATTACTCCTGCCTCTAGCAGGTTTCCCACTTCTTCCGCCACTATCTCGGCGTGGTGGAGTGCCGATCTGCGGGTGCGTTGAATGATTGGTCTGGCGGATGGGTGGACATTGAGTTGGTGACAGATAAAGTTGGGATCAATGCCTGGCATGTCGTATGGTGTCCAGGCGAACACTTCGATGTTAGAGGTCAAAAATTCCAAGACCTCTAATCTCTTAGTGCTGGACAACGACGAACCGAGCAAAAAGAACTTATCCGGGTTCTTTTCATCTATTTTTACCTCTACCAAGTCTTCCACCGCTTTCTGATTAGCTGCTTTGCCGACATCTGCGAACAGTTCATTGCTCTCAGGTTCTTCCACCGAATGAACGTATCCTTTGGCAGTGCGGCTGCCATTCACCGTGACAAAGCATTGCTTGGACATAATCTGATCTCCATAGACCTCTTCAATTACACCGGTGTCGTTGGGGAACCGCATTACTTGGTGGTGTAGGATGACGCCACCGATCGCATGGTATGCAGCCATGTTCTGCCCAAGATGATGTTATAAGTGGAGGGGACTTTTAATACCCAGAACTCCACTTGTTTCGTCACGCTTCCGGCCTTGACTGGGAGGATTATTTTTGCCGACGGGCCATTCTGGCATGGAGTTGAATCCAATCAGGGGAGATACGGCAGGTGCCAAGTCTTTATCTTGTCACTTCAACTGTTTGAAGGTGTCGTAGTACATTATTTCACATGAACTGCCTTGGTCTATCAAAATCTGCTTGACGTCAAAATCCTTGACTCGGAGAGTGACAACCAAGGCATCATTGTGAGGGCAATATATCCTTGCCAAGTCTTTGTCCGAAAAAGACATGACGTTCGTGGCCTCTGTCTTTCCCTTCTTGATGGCAGGTTGGGCACTTAGTACATCTCTTAAATGTTCAGCCTTTTTGATTGATCCTCTGAGCTCGCATACACACTCAGGTTCGAAAACTCCATGTATCACATTGATAACGCCTTGAGGTGGGGCGTCGATTGGCATTCCGTTGGGGTTATTATGGTCCTGGGGGGCTGGTTGCGCCCCTCTTTCAATGTATTTATCCAGGTGACCTGCTGCCACCAACTCCTCTAGGTGTTGTCTCAATGGCGTGCAATTTTCAGTGCGGTGCCCCTTTTCTTTGTGGAAGGTGCACCGTGATCTTTCGTCATAGTCCTTCTGAGCTTCCCCAAGCTTGGCTGGCCATCTGACGAAAGGTTCATCCCGTATTTCACTTAGAATTCGGTAGATCGGTTTCTTGAAGACCGTGGTTATGGCAGTGCGGACTCTCAACCATCTTTTATCCTGGTCTTCTCCGTTGTCTCACCTGCCTCGTCCGTTTTTGCTTGGACGGTCTACCGCGTTGACCTTTGCTGAGGCCTTCTTCTCTGGTACTGTGGTCGTGCCAGATTTTGTTTTGGCACGTGCGCCATCCTCTTCCACCCTGATGTGCTGATGCACTCTTTCCATCAAGGCTTCCATGGTGAGGGGTGGTGTCATGGTGATTGAGTCCCTAAGTCTGTTCCCGACTGGAAGGCCACTCTTATATTGTGCTATGGCGAGATTGATGGGACAGTCTCCAATCTGGTTGAAGGTCTCCCAGTAGCGACTGTTGTAGGATCTTAAGGTCTCCTTATCGCCCATGTCGATGGAGAGCAGCTGATCGATCTCCATCGGGGTTTTGGTGTTTGTTCGGAACCTTGTGACGAATGCTTCCGCCAATTGCGCCCAGGAGGCTATGCTTCCTTCTGGAAGTTTTTCGAACCAAGTCAAGCCTAGGTCGCCAAGGCTGGATGGGAAGAGGATGCACATTAAAGCCTCGTTTCGCCGGTATATTGCCATGACCTGGCGAAAGTGGCTCAAGTGTGAGTAGGGGTCCGTCTTTCCCTCATATGTAGTGAATTTGGGCTGAAGGAAGCCTGATGGTAGGGGCGCGTTTTCAATCGCTGGAACGAACGGTGAGGTCTGCAGCCTTGCTAGTGCCTTGTCCGTTGGTTCGTAAGCAGGGCGCGGTATTGGCATTCCAACCTCGACGCTTCCATGCGTCCGAGGAGCCAACCGCTGTAAGGCAGAAACTCTATGTGGATCGCGTGCCCTGGCATCCTCCTTGCATCGTGCCTTTTCCTCGAGCACGGTTCGTAAGTCGGACGATCTGGGCAACTCCGTCTGTCTAGATCTTGTTTGGTGCGTATGTGAGGGCCAATAGGTGCTTCCTTCAGTGTACGATCTCTCACATCTCGTCCTCTCAGACCTAGGGTGACAAGTTCTGGAAGACCTAGATTGAGTATCGCCTGTCCTGAGGCTTCTACTCTCTGCTTGTGAGGGTGTGGTATTCCTACTACGATTTTTCGAGTGGCGAGGGGGCGTCTTGTTTGTACGCCCCTCTCCTGTCGCCACTTCTTTTCCTTTCACCTGGCGCTTTAGAGATTTCATGTCCGCTGCTATTCGTCGTATTAATTCGTCCTACTCCTTGACGCGGTCCTCCAAAGCTTGAGGATCAATCCTCCGGCTTTGTCTTTCTGGACTCTGTGAACGAGAGTGACGAGGGCTATTAGTCCGCCTTCTTCCTCTTGTATCTGTAACATGCCCGGGAGGGTACCCGCGCGCGTTAAACAGTTCGGACTCCCGAGATCTCTTTGATCTCAATGTCTCACGTAGTGCAATGTGAAACGTAGATGAGAGTCCAGATTTGGCAACTTTTATTGAAAATCCATTTTATTGCAATTTTGTCAAAAATGGACTGCGTCATCAGATCTCAGAGTCGCCACCTAATATTTTGGGAAATTAGGAAACCCATGACTCGGTGCCAAGGCCACTGTTCGTCGTAACCAAGGATGCTTGGTCGGAACCTTAGGTATGAGAGGGGAAGGTCAATAATGAGCACCCCCGCTCACCCGATCAAAAGATCGGCCTCTACTAAACCATGATATGACTTTTATTTTCCTTATATGTTTATGTTCTGATTATTTTAGTAAATCCTAAAATTTACTATGTGAAGCATACAAGTATAGACTAGTTTGCTCAAATTGGAACAATTCAACTTCATGTTTGTTTTGAAAAGGGTTTGAATTTGCCACTTGACAAAGTGGGCTTAAGACGTACATTTATTGAATTATTCCAATTCAAACAACAAGCCTTCATCCACAGGCATTCAAACAGTTTATCACTTAAACAAATAGCCACATGGTAGGATGCTAAACATAATAAGAAAATCACACACAAATGGGATGCTAAAGTATAAAAACTCACAGATTTACTGACGTTCCTCGAACAGCTACAAAACAAAGATTAGTAAAATATGCATGATCTTATATACAAAATCCTAATGCAATTCACTCATGAGATGCACTAAAGATTCGACTTCTAAAATATGGCATGTGAATCATCTCAAAAACATGGGGTAGCACATAGAATCACAGAAGAATTGATTAAATCCATACATGTAAATATAGTCGAATCTTAATGCATGAGACATAAATGTAAGGCATGGATATGCATGGCATGTCAGATATATACATACACACAGTTAGGGAAAGCGATAAAAGAATGGGATAGAAAGAAGCGGGGTGGGGGAATTATTACACCCTTGAATATTACAGATCCGATGAGAGAGAGAAGGGATGAAAAATAAAATCCTCACAAACACTCAAAAAATAAAATAAAATAAAATAAAAATAAAAAAAATAAAATGAAGCAGGGACACACCACAAATGAGCCCACTTGAAGCCCATGTAAAACCAACTCAAGCCTGTATATTAACCACAAATTGAATCCACTTCCTTGAAGCCCATACTGATCCAGGTGAAACCAACTCAAGTTTGGTAGTCCATGTCCATCCATATGTTGGCCTCAAACCCTCACTCCCTCACCCTCTCATGCTCCCCACCGAACCCAACAGCCAAAGCTCTCCCTGAAATTCTTTTGTTACCATCCGTGAGGGAGTTTTGTTACCATCCGTGAGGAGAGAGAGATCAGAGGGAGAGAGATCAAAGACCCAGAGAGAGAGAGTCGTAGAGAGAGAGAGCTGGAAGAGAGAGAGTTGCCGAGAGGGAGAAAGGAGAGCAACCCGTGGGTTGTGCATGGGTGTGCATGGGTTTCTAGAGAGAGGAGAGGGAGTTGGGTGGGTTAGAGAGAGAGAGCCCGTGTGAGGGATGGGTTATGCATGAGAGGTGAGAGAGTTGGGTTTGTGTGTGCATGGTGTCTGTTAGAGTGAGAAGAGAGAGAGAGGTCCCTCCATGGTGCTGCTGTGTGCCCGTGTGCATGGGTGTGTGAGAGTGAGGAGAGCTGGGTTTGTGGGTGTAGCTGCTCTGCCGTGGCGGGTCTGTCGGGCTTGGAAGTGAGTGGCGTGTGGCAGTGATGGCGTGGGTGTGTGAGTGCAGTGGAATGGTAGAGAGAGAGGTGAGGGAGAGAGAGCCGTGAGGTGTGTATATGGTGATCATGGTGGTGGTGTGTGATGGGTGGCCCCGGTGGTGGTGGTGTTGTGTGTGTTGTGCATGGTGAAGTGGTGATGCTGCTGGGTGCATGGTGAAGATGGTGATGGAGAGAGCCGAGAGGGAGAGGAGAGTGAAGTGGGTGTGCTGCCGTGAGGTGAGAGAGAAGAGAGAGAGAGGTGGTCTTCCTAGGTGTACATGTTGCTGGGTCTCTCCTCCTCCCCGTGTATCTCATGGCTGTCTGTGTGGTCTTGTGAGAGAAGAAAGAGAGTTGCATGTGTGCATCATATGCATGTGTGTGGTGAAGATGGGTGTGCTGTTGGGTGAAGATGGTGATGCTCCCCTCCTTCTCTCTCCCAGCCGAGAGAGAGAGAGAGATTAGTGCATGTCTTTTCTTTTTTGTGTCTGCCCCCTGCCCAGAACCTCTCTTTCCTTGATTATATATTTTTATCACCCACGAGGCCACTCTCCACAATCCCACGAGGCCACTCTCTACAATCACTAACAGACAGAATCATTCTCTTTTTATCATCTTTTTTCTTTAGCATCTTTTTCTTTTTTTTTCTTCACCTAAACACTCACTGACTCTCTTCTTTTATATTATTTTATCTTTTTCTATTTTTTTTGTTTTATCACTTTCTTCTCTTTTTTTTTATCAAATATTTATCAATTTATATAAAACACACAATTTATATAAAACACACCTAAAAATTTGTACAAACACACAAAATTAGATAAAATTATACAAAATTATAAATTCAAATAAAAATATGTAATTTTGACCAAAATGGTGAGATTTGGAATTAAAGCTTCAATTTGATTTTTCGACTGAGAAATTCATAAAATGGCATATTTCAATTTTCATCAACAGGTGGTCAAATTAAAGTGCCCAAGTCTTAGGGCTGGTCAAAATGGGGTGTCTACAGTTGCCCCTCTTTGACAGAGCTCGAAGTCATGAAATGACGTGAGTGAATGTCAAAGCCAGAAGACGACCCTTTTGACAAGGCCGTAAGACTTGGGCAATCACACAAAATGCAATGCATGTGGTTGAACCCGAAGGTTGCCTACGTATCCCTTTGCAAGGAATCAAACCAGCGTAGTTCAGGGGCAGAATGCAAGTGACAAGCTCAAAATGCAGTTTGAAAGTTGGACTTACACGCTTCGCGAAGCCGGTTTGCTTGAAAATTCATGATTATGCAAGAGAGGGAAGACCTCAACCAAGAGAAATCAACATCCTAACGCGTCTCACGCGAGAGGAGAAAAGATGGTGTAAACAACAGGCGCACCTGATGTTTTTAACCGAGTGAATCAAAGACCTAACGCGTCTCACGCGAGAGGAAAATGGGTGGTGTAAACAGACAGGCGCACCTAACTGTATTTAACCAAGTGAATCAACATCCTAACGCGTCTCACGCGAGAGGATAAGGGGTGGTGTAAACAGACAGGCGCACCTGACTGTATTTAACCGAGTGAATCAACATCCTAACGCGTCTCACGCGAGAGGAGAAGGGTGGTGTAAACAGACAGGCGCACCTGCTGTTTTTAACCAATTTGGGTGGCACGGATGCCGCTTTTCTGATCATATTTACAACTTTCCCTATTCTCCAACGGGGTGACAGACTAGGTTGGTTCAGTTTCCAGAGTTGAGACGCATACAAGCTACCTCAACCTATGGGGCTGCCATACAGATTTCAAGCCGAGAATGCACCCCTGGATGCACCTCTGGGTATTTAAACCAGACTTTAGTCTCGGAAATCCTGAACCTTTTGCGTTCTAGGTCTCGGCCATTCGAACTCTAGTTTCCACCGTCGCAGTTGGTCTCCTAGGAACTCATTGCAATCATAGGCAGGTGACTATACCAGACCACCTAAAGTCGTTCGGGCACGACAAACACCAAAGAAATTGCACCTTTAGAGGATTTAAGGTCTCCTAGACCAGGAGTGCTCAAGACAGTGCGAGTGGAGAATGCACAAGATGGTGCGATGCCCAAAGCAGGGCGCTTGAAATGGATGCACAAAGCAGTGCGGTGCCCAAAGCAGGGCGATTGAAATTGATGCACAAAGCAGTACGGTGCCCAAAGCAGGGCGATTGAATGGCCTAACCAACAGGCGTATCTCAACGTATTTTTATACGGAGAGAGGAAGGTTAAGGCGATTAAAATTGATGCACAAAGCAGTGCGGTTCCCAAGGCAGGGCAATGAAGGCCTAACCAACAGGCGTATCTCAACGTATTTTTATACGGAGAGAGGGAAGGTTAGGGTGTTTGAAATTGATGCACAAAGCAGTGCGGTTCCCAAGGCAGGGCAATTGAAGGCCTAACCAACAGGCGTATCTCAACGTATTTTTATACAGAGAGAGGGAAGGTTAGGGTGTTTGAAATTGATGCACAAAGCAGTGCGGTTCCCAAGGCAGGGCAATTGAAGGCCTAACCAACAGGCGTATCTCAACGTATTTTTATACGGAGAGAGGGAAGGTTAGGGTGTTTGAAATTGATGCACAAAGCAGTGCGGTTCCCAAGGCAGGGCGATTGAAGGCCTAACCAACAGGCGTATCTCAACATATTTTTATACAGAGAGAGGGAAGGTTAGGGTGTTTGAAATTGATGCACAAAGCAGTGCGGTTCCCAAGGCAGGGCAATTGAAGGCCTAACCAACAGGCGTATCTCAACGTATATTTATACGGAGAGAGGGAAGGTTAGGGTGATTGAAATTGATGCACAAAGCAGTGCGGTTCCCAAGGCAGGGCAATTGAAGGCCTAACCAACAGGCGTATCTCAACGTATTTTTATACGGAGAGAGGGAAGGTTAGGGTGTTTGAAATTGATGCACAAAGCAGTGCGGTTCCCAAGGCAGGGCAATTGAAGGCCTAACCAACAGGCGTATCTCAACGTATTTTTATACGGAGAGAGGGAAGGTTAGGGTGTTTGAAATTGATGCACAAAGCAGTGCGGTTCCCAAGGCAGGGCAATTGAAGGCCTAACCAACAGGCGTATCTCAACGTATTTTTATAACGTATTTTTATACGGAGAGAGGGAAGGTTAGGGTGTTTGAAATTGATGCACAAAGCAGTGCGGTTCCCAAGGCAGGGCAATTGAAGGCCTAACCAACAGGCGTATCTCAACGTATTTTTGTACGGAGAGAGGGAAGGTTAGGGTGATTGAAATTGATGCACAAAGCAGTGCGGTTCCCAAGGCAGGGCAATTGAAGGCCTAACCAACAGGCGTATCTCAACGTATTTTTATACGGAGAGAGGGAAGGTTAGGGTGTTTGAAATTGATGCACAAAGCAGTGCGGTTCCCAAAGCAGGGCGATTAATACACAAAGCAGTGCGGTGCCCAAAGCAGGGCGGTGCCCAAGGCAGGGCGATTGATTTTGATGCCCAAGGCAGGGCGGTGCCCAAAGTAGGGCGATTGAATTTGATGCCCAAAGCAGGGCGGTGCCCAAAGCAGGGCGATTGAATTTGATGCCCAAGGTAGGGCGGTGCCCAAAGCAGGGCGATTGAATTTGATGCCCAAAGCAGGGCGGTGCCCAAAGCAGGGCGATTGAATTTGATGCCCAAAGCAGGGCGGTGCCCAAAGCAGGGCGATTGAATTTGATATGCACAAGATAATGCGATGGAATTGAAATTTGAGTGGCAGGTGCACGAAGTGAGATTATTGTGCGATAGGTGCATAGAATGAAAGAAGGAATTGTATGTTCGAACCAAATATCATATACATATACCATGTATAAACAAAATACATACAAATACGACAATATACACAGACATGCATATACGGTATACATATGTTCATATACAGACAAAAATACACACAGATATATACAGTATATATACAGGTATATACGACACAGACATATACGGACCTATACACAAATATATACGGATATATCTTTTCTGGGCTTGCTGTTTTCTCTCTTTTCTTTTTTTTGTCTCTGTAATCGGGGATGTCCTCCCCTGACTGCAACAAAATCAGTTTCTTTTTTTTTTTTTTTTTTTTTTTTTTTTGCTCATCAATGGCGTGACTGGCATATCACTTTGAGTTTGAAAATAATTTTGATTGAATTTGAGAGTGATTGAATTTTGAACTATGAATTGAACATTGATTCTATACTGACCTGAATAAAAAAATGACTTAACGAAAGAAGAACGAAGCAAAACGATCCAAACACACTTATATACACTGACTAGTATAAATACACCGACTGGTATAAATATACTGACTGGTATGAATACACACTTATACACACTGACTGGTATGAATACCTTGACTGATATGAATACACACTTATATATACTGAAGAGTTGACTCGAGTGGTGGAGAAGACAGAATCACTAACTCAACTATGCCCCTAATTCATTGCCTTGATTTTTTGGTAAAAATGTTTTGATCAACATGAGAGTTAGATTAGCATACTTATTCCATTTTCTGTTTCAAATCATGTAAGCTAAACTGTGAGCACTGAAAATTTTCCCTTTTCAAATCCAAAGAATGGTCCAAGTTTTGCAAAAATGGAACAATTTTCGAGAAAAATTAGTCAGCTTCATTCAAATTAATCAAAATCTATTTTTGCAAATGGTCACTACTCAACTAATATGGAATCAACTATTGGGGTGCATAGTCCCAAGCCAGATAATCAAAGGTGATATCTGAACCAAGCCAACCGAACCGAGCCAAACCGAACCAAATAAAGTCGAGCAAAACTGGACCGGACCGAATCGAACCGCCAAACCAAATCGAACTGAATTGAACCAAGTTAAATTGAACCAATTGAACTGAGCAGAACGAAGATACACCAATCAAACACAGATAGGACAACAAAGTCGACTAAAGACACACCAAGCAAACATGGACGAGATGAATGAGTTGAAAAATTATTAGGGCCGAACTTCAAGATGAAGCTACCTACGTATCCCAAAGATAGGAATCAGGCCATCGTAGTTCGGGCTGAGGTTCACTCGGGTATTGACACTCTCCTTTTGTGCTCTAACTTTTGCCAAAGCCGCCCTTTCGGGTTTTCGACCTTGCGAGCTTCTTTTTTTATTTCCTTTTCATTTTTTGTTTTTTTCATTTTGTTTATTTCATTTTTTTTATGTCTTTTGAGTTTCTATTTTTTTTTGTTTTTCTGCTCTAACTTTTGCCTGGGTCGCCCTTCCGGGTGTTCAGCCCAGCGAGCCTCTCAAGGGTTACTTTCATTTTAACTAGTCCATGTTGATTGGGGAATCTCTAAGCCACTATAAGAACAACTGCTACACTTGACCGGTAAATATGATGATGTAGGGACTAGGTTGAATTGGGTATGAATTTGCCCCTAGTGTTGCCCCTAGTGTAGTGGATAGGAACTCGATTGTCCTTCAATAATAAAATTCATTCTCTCAAATTCTGTTTTTTTTCTTTTTAGGCGGTCTTCATTGGGAAACGATTCAGTTTTAACTCTTTGATCACATCCAACCTTTTGCCCCTAGTTCAAGGGCTGCTTCAAATCTAAATCTCATCCAACCTTTTGCCCCTAGTTCAAGGGTTGCTTCCAATCTGAATCATAGGCCCTACATAGTTTTGGCTAAGGTTCTCTCGGGTATTGACACTCTCCTTTTACGCTCTAACTTTTGCCAAAGCCGCCCTTTCGGGTTTTCAACCTTGCGAGCTTTTCATTTTTCTTTTTATTTTTCCTTTTTTTTTTTTTTGTGCTCTAACTTTTGCCTGGGTCGCCCTTCCGGGTTTTCGGCCCAGCGAGCCTCTCAAGGGTGATACTTTATTGCCCCTAGTTCAAGGGCTGCCTCCATTTCAACTATGCAAGCCTCACACTTTTGCCCCTAGTTCAAGGGCTGTTTCAAATCGAAATCACATTCTCCCTTATTGCCCCTAGTTGAAGGGTTGCCTTTATTTGAATCACATCATTGCCCCTAGTTCAAGGGCTGTTCCCATTTGAATCATATTTGACCTTTATTGCCCCTAGTTTAAGGGCTGTCTTCATTTGAATCACATCATGGCCCCTAGTTCAAGGGCTATTTCCAATTTGGCTATGCAAGCCTTACACTTTGATTGATCATGGGAGACTTCAAATCACGGTTTGAAAGCTAAGGAGCTAAGGAGGTCGGAAAGGATCCTATACTGTATAACTAATTCCAGGCATGTTTTCGTAGGACCACGCAAAAACAGATTTTGAAATCTTTTCACAAAGTGACTAATCACTCGTGCTCTTACGAAGACAAGATAGAACCAATTTGGACCAAGCCAGGATCCTTCTTAGTACCCACATTAACAAAAATGATTTTATTCATCAAAGGCTTAGCACACATCTCTTCCTCTCAGTTGATCAAAATTTGCAAATCCCGAGGAAATTCTTCCTCTTTGTTTTTATCAGAGTTTTTGGAAAAAGTTTGAAAACTTTGGTCAATGCAAGGATTTAAAGGCACAGAGAAGTAGGCAGACTCTATGACATTTTTTTTTATGTTTTTTTTGAAAAGAGACTATGACTCAGCAATGACACAGACTCAAAAGAAAATGACAAAGAAGACCTAGACAAGACAGAAATGTCCAGGTTAGCACTCTTGAAATCACCAGACTCTGACTCACTAGAATGACTCGAGCTTGACTCTAACTTTACAAACTTGGTGGAGTCAAACTTAGACTCAATACTCAATTCAGAACTCAGAATAAAACCATTCTCAAATTTTGCTAGTCAAAGTGTGGGCCAGCCATAACACTCAAAATAAAGCTCGTGCAATCAACAGGTGGTCACTCCCCAATCACAGAGATGGTCGACTTTGTGGGATATCGGCCTTTTTTTTTTTTTTTTTTTTTTAAATTTTTTTTTTTATTTTATGTTTTTGTTATTTTTTTGTTTTTGTTTTTGAAGTAATGGTGCTAAACTGAACAGCCTGAACCACTCACTCGAATTTGAGAACCCCTGTATAGATCCAATACATTACACATAACACATAGCAGGAAAGAAAACAAACACCCCTATAGAGGATAGGGTTATCCTATCCTAGCTTTTGAAATGATCTAGCGTTCACTATTCAAACAAGCGGTATCATACATCCTAGAAATGGGAGAGCATCTTGTCCTAATTTTGAAAAGTACTATAGCTCACTATATGTACAAGGTTAGCTCTACCCTAGGGGTTAAAGTCAAGGTGACGTTACCAAAGAGTCCTTTGAGTCATAACCAATAAAGATCCCAGGAAATCAGAAGAGTCAAATAGCCTCTCTTCGGAGTCTGAGAACCTTAGATAGCAAAGCTAGATAGCAGGGCTACATAGCAAAGCTACCCTTTTGACAAATCTCAAAAGGTATAACACAAGGCCTCTAAAGTATCGTAAAAATAGGTGTAGTGTCACAAAAAGCTTGCCTGTGCTCCCACCAGTATCTGGGCAACACAGGAACTTTAAGTGCACCAATGCATGCAATGCAATAAACATATAATTGAAATAAAAGTCATATCACGGAGTTCGAGTCAAGGTTTCATAAATCCCCAGCAGAGTCGCCAGAAACTGTAACATACCCGGGAGGGTACCCGCGCGCGTTAAACAGTTCGGACTCCCGAGATCTCTTTGATCTCAATGTCTCACGTAGTGCAATGTGAAACGTAGATGAGAGTCCAGATTTGGAAACTTTTATTGAAAATCCATTTTATTGCAATTTTGTCAAAAATGGACTGCGTCATCAGATCTCAGAGTCGCCACCTAATATTTTGGGAAATTAGGAAACCCATGACTCGGTGCCAAGGCCACTGTTCGTCGTAACCAAGGATGCTTGGTTCGGAACCTTAGGT
>JAPPVO010002096.1:0-29667 GCA_030407325.1 Camellia japonica
TAGGAGCTAGGGTTTCACTACGCACGCAGCGATTTCAAACAACCTATAAACGGGTAAGCAACCTGTCCTAGTTTGGAATGGTCACTATGGATCCGAATATGCACTAGGTCGAATGGTCAAAAAGGGTGCCCCGGTAAGACCGGGGTTTGTGTTCCCATACTGGCAGAGCCCGTAACCGGTCAGCCTTATGGACATGCCTTGACAAGACAAGCCTCCGGCAAACCGCTTAGGAATAGCAGATGGCAAACACGGTGTCCTAGGCGCACCAATGCAAATGCAATGCAAAGAAACACACAAGTGTAGTCAAAAACAGATATCATGAGTTCGAGTCAAGTTCTCTAAATCCCCAGCAGAGTCGCCAGAAACTGTAACAAGCCCGCGGGGGACCTCGCTACAGCTCAGACTCGATTTGTGTCACGGTTCTTAATCTTGAACCAAAGAGTCCAAATCCGGCAAAATCGTTTTGGAAAATAGATTTTTTTTGAAAGAAGTGCCAAACATGGACTGCTTTGCCAGATACAGAGTCGCCACCTAAATATTTTATTATGGGAAATTTAGGAAACCCTGACTCGGTGCCAAAGGCCACGTGTCCGTCATCACCAAAGTTGCCTCGGCTCGGGAACTTGGGTACGATTGGGGAAGGTCACTTCGTGAGCACCCCCGCTCCCCCGGTCAAAGACCGGCCTCTACTAACCATGATATCTATTTTGAAAACATTGTGAGTTCTTATTCCGGTTATTAGCCTAGGTTACTATGTGATGCTCGCAGCAAATAAGTATAGATTGGGTCGCCTGAATTGGAACAAAACATTTCATGTTTGCTTGTTTGAAAAAGGTTTGATGGTGCTACCCGCAGGTAGGCTAAGAAGAGTGGATTTGCCACCCTCAGGTGGGCTTAGAAAACATGATTTTGCCACTATCTAGTGGGCTTAAAACAAACATTTGATGAATTACTCCAATCCAAGTAACCCAACCTTTACCCACAGGCATTCAAGGCAGTTATATCACATAAGCATATAGCCTCATGGTAAGCATGCTATTCATGGCAGTCACTCACACGCATGCAAGGATGCTAAAGCATAAAACTCACCGAGTACTCCGAGCCAAAACAGAAAACCAATTAGAAATCATGCATGATCCTAATTATACAGAAATGCCTAATGCAACGCATGCAATAATGCAACTATAGCAGGCTCGGCTATTCTAAACATGGCATGTGAAATGCTACAGCTAACACGTATTCAATTTGGATTTGAAATACAAATGCAGTTTGTATGATGCGCCGAGCCCGGTGCGTGCAAAACAGATGAATGATGCAAACATGCTGTCATACTGTATGCTAATCGAAATATGCCCTAATCTAACCATCATAAGCAGGTAAATAAAAGGGAAGAAAGACGTGGGGTTGGAAGACATACATCACACTCACCCACACTTATTACAATTATGCCCTCACGCAGAGGGTCCGAATAAATAATACAGTCCGAAATGAAAGAATAATACAGTCCGAAATATACAGTCCGAATAATATACCAATTCCTAATTAATTAAGAAATTAACTAAGAAAAACTGTAAACTGGCATGCAAGCCAGGGGCTGCCTCACTTCCGCTGAATGATGTATGCTGGGCTGCCTTTTTGGAAATCCACTGGGATGCCCCGATTAGCCTCTGTTTGCAGTGTTCCTCGAAATGCGTGCTAGACTCCGAAAAGTTGCTGATTCTTCATTTTGCTGTAACAGAGAGCAGGAAAGGGGCATAGCAATGTATTTCACAGATATATGCATGCCTCGATCCTCGTGCCACCAATCACACATATCGATGCATGATGGCCGAGGAGTCGGATTGCACAACTCAATATAGGATGAATGCGTATGAATGCTATAACAAAACCTAACTCCATCATGGATAATCCGGAGCGTCGGTGACTTGGGAATTGAGACCCGTTTCGTCGCTGAGAGTACGAAACGTGCCTCGTTTCCCGTGCCCGGGCTAACTCCTATCCCGAACACGATGCAATATGCATGATATGCATGAATGCAACTAAAATACAATCCTAGCATGCACAATGCTATGAAAATGAGATGCCTCGAAATGCGTGCACACGGGCACGCAAACCGAGGCGATGATCTTAAGGCATGAAATGGCATACGCAATGCCGATTGGACTTACACTAACATGAGTGGACCTCAGCCACACTAACATAAGAGGCCGATGGATGAAAATGGAGCGCCTCGAAATGCGTGCACACGGGCACGCAAACCGAGGCGATGGCCGTAAGGCATGAAATGGCATGGAAATGATATGCAATGAGACTAAAATGAGATGTCTCGAAATGCGTGCCCACGGGCACGCAAATCGAGAAAATGGCACACGGGATGCAACAGGACTAAAATGAGATATGTGATGCAATATGGGCTTACACCAACATGAGAGAGAGCCTCAACCCTACTCACACAGGAGGCCGATGGATGAAAATGAAGTGCCTCGAAATGCGTGCACACGGGCGCGCAAACCGAGGCAATGGCCGTAAGGCATGAAATGGCATGGAAATGGTATGCAAACATGCAAATGAATTTCAGCACTGAAATGTGGGGAAAAACAGCCCCGAAATGAGGCAAAAGTACACCCGATGCGTGAAATGGCCCCGAAACATGAATTTAGGCACCCGAAATGGCCTATAGCTATACCAAACATGCACAATACAGACATGGAATGAAAATACAGTAGCAAGACAGCCCCAAGACAAGCATTTTTCAGTCATAAAAAGGGGTAAACAACAAGCACACATAGGATTAAGCAAGAATGCAAAAATGGCCCCGCAAGAGGGGTATTGAAGCAAGTGATACATGCGATGCCCAAATGGAAAAGTACCCTTCTACAACACTTATGAGGGACTAAAAATATGAACATTTTCAGTAGATTACATCCCCCAACTCAGTATGCAAACATGCTAAAAATGTCATGGAAGAACTAGGATACATAAGGCTATAACATGAGGTGCCCTAAATATTCATCAAACCAGAAAATACCCTTAATAAAATATGTCAAGAAGGTCAAAATATGACTCTTTCAAGTTCTGATGATGGCCGAAAACAGAATCTAGATAAGCTTAAAAAAGCATGCAAAAATGGGGGTCAAAGAGGGGTATAATGACAAGTATAACATGGAGACCCCCAAAAAGGTTGATCCCTTCTAAAATGTTGTATAGGGACACAAAATAAGCTTACTCACAGTTCATGACATGCTCCAAAACAGACTACATGTAGGTCAAACAAATCATGCAAATTTACGGTAAATATGAGAGATTATGAAGCAAGTGCATGATAGAGAGGTCAAACAGGGATGAGCCCTTCTTAAATGTTGAAGAGGGGCTTAAAATAGGCCCTCTTACAGTTTACATTATGCTCGGAAACAGATCACACATAGGCCAAATATTCAATGCAAAATAATGGCATATAAGAGGATATTGAAACAAATGCAAGATGGAGGGCTCAAACAGGGTTGAGCCCTTGAACAAACATTAAGAATGGCTCAAAATAGACCTAGTTTCAGTTAAGTTCGGAGCCCAAAACAGTGAGAAAGTAGGCTTAAGAAATGAAGCAAGAAAATGCTACAAAAGAGGGAAATGGAGACTTACCCTTGAAGACCTCTTCTTTTCTACCTCTTGGCTTGAGGAATGTTGCTTCTAAGCCTCTAAGAACCTCTCCTTGCTGCTGGAAATGGAGAGGTGGTGGGGATGCTTGATAGTAATGAAGAAATGGCACCAAACTTGAGAAGAATCAAAGAGATGGAGATGGATATGAGTATGTATGCTCAAAGCAAATCTTCTAACTCTTGAGGGAGGGAGAGAGAGATGTATGCATGCAAGGATGGTAAGGCAAAAAAGTGTGAAAGAGTGTAAGCTTTAAGGGATTAAGTTCCCTTGCATACAAAATATCCCCCGAAATCAGATATTTTGGGGGATACAGCTATACAGCTGTGAAACACACCTCCCAAGAAGCATGGCCGGCCTGCCACTTTTGTTGCAGGTGGCCGGCCGGCCACCCCCTATGGCCGGCCGGCCAAGGGGCAAAAATGAAACACTGAATTTCTGGCTGGCCACCACATGTTGGTGGCCTCCCATGTGTGCTGAACAAGACCCTGTGGTTCAAAACTGACAACTCTAAAACAAGAGAGAGAATAGGCCATTTTAAAGAGGGGTTCAAAAGGGTCAATTGGAGTTATTGGCCGGCCATGTGTTTTTAGGATCCTCCCATGTGTGTACAACACAAATATGTGGTTTTGGCTCGAAGAAAATGGCCCTAGGGTGTTCAACATTAGCCCGGAAGTGAGAAAAACGGGCGCCGGGGGGCGCCGGAGGAGCATAACTAGTTGCTGAGACAATTGCTAGCCTCCCACCCTCTAGTGATCTTCCTGGTGATAAAACAGAGGTACCTGCCAAAAATGAACAAAAACCGATGCAAAACGAATGCTCGGGGGCCAAAACGCGCAGTTGGGATCCCGAAAATAGGCCGTTAAGCACCGAAAGTGGCATTCGGCCACGAAGTGGGTATCTAAGACCCCAGTGTCCCTCGAAAGGGAGTAAATGAGATGCATGCCAAAAACCGGAGGAATCGGAGATGGTTGGGTGGTCCCGAACCGAGGCACACGGCCTGACGGCTCCGAAAACCGGGAACCGGGCTCCGAAATGGGCAAAATGGCCTACGGCCACGAAATGTAGCCCACGGCCATTGAGAGATGGTCTACGGGACCTCTCCCTCCCCTCAGGAAAGAAAACAGAGAAAATCGAGTCTGGTTCGCAAACCGAGGCAAGGCACAGAAGAGAGTTCGGAAGTCCGGAGGCAGGGCGCACGGCCGCGACTCTGAGACTTCTGAACGAGCGCAATATGCAACATCACCGAGCGCTCAATCGGTGACGTCTGAGTCTTAAGGTCGGTCAAAAATGGGGTGTCTACACTAACTATGCTATATACTTCTGAATCATCACTATTTATGCTGACTATATCTTCTTCTAAATCTTCTATAATATGTAGTCTTTCTATCTGCTTATTAGTATTAGGTTTATGTCTTTTTGGGCAGGCTTTTGCAAAATGATTGGGTTCTCCACATATAAAACAATTGCATTTTTTACTATTGGGTTTTCTAACATATCTTTGTTTTCTTTTATCTTTTTCATCTTTGGGTAATCTTTTATAATTTGTCCTATTAAAGGTTCTACTTTTCCTAATGAATTTCTGTTTTTTCCATGGTTTTTGATATTTTTTCTTCCAATATTTTTCTTTTCTATATTTTCCATATTTTTTGTATTTTTTCCTATTATATTTATCTTCATATTGCTGAGGAGTGTATATTACGTTGCTACAAAAACCATAATTTTGTTTTTTCAAATCTTTCTGTATTTTAACTTCTATACATTTTTCTCTGAGCTTATAAAATGTAAAAACTATTCTAGGTCGTATTCCTAAAGTTCCTCTTATATTTAATTCTCCTGTAGCTATTTTTGTTGGTAAACTTGCACAATAAATTGCCCATTTATTTTCTATTTCTCTTCCTAGTTCTCCGGGTAATTTTCTAAAATATTTAGTTCCTATTTCTTCATCAAAACTTTTTCCTGTTCTGGCTGCTATGGCTAAGTATTCTCTACTGAAAGGTACAATATATTTCCAAATTCCTAATGTTATCTGGTCTAGTTCAGTTAATGCTACGCTTTGAGCGGAATCATTTCCTCTAGAAGGGTCATATCCTATAAGTATCTCTTTAATAAAACTAGTGAAATTCCACGGGTTATTTCCTAAATCTTTAAGCTGTTTAATTGTTTCTTCATATTTTCCTTTAAAGATTAAATAAATATTATAAGCTGAATCTCCTAAAAGAGTCTCCATATATTCCCACATATCTGTTGATTCATAGGGACTGGTCATCCATGCTTTTACTGCATCTTTTTCCCATCTTTCTATTACTTCGTGCCATACCTGAGGGTCGAATCTAGCTAAGTCTAAAAGAGTTCCTTGATTATTCACTGGTTGTAATTGTATACTCATATCTAATTGTCTACGCTTTCCATGAAACCTATAGCTTTTATTGGGATCTGCGTGACTACGTCCTGAACTGGCTAATGGTCTTCTTCCTCCTATTGCATATTGCATTGGTTCTACGGGATCTTGTACAGTTGGTTGTGGGTTACTAGTGCTTGTGCTTTCTGTATTCATATAAAAAGTATCTTCTATCTTAGGTTGTTCTGATATTCTAAATATTTTACTGGGATGTATTATATCTTCTATGATATCATCTACATATTCTGTATGGAATTCTTGATGTAAAAATGATACTGCTTCATCATGGGTATCTCCTCTAGCTAAGTATTCGAGGTATCTAGCATCTAATATCTTGTTCATGTCTTCTAGGGTGAATTTTTCTAAATCTATCTTATCAATATTATATATCTTATTTTGTGATATGATTTTTTCTTCTGTAATTACATAAAGCTGATTTATTTCACTACGATTATCTTGATTTTCTTCTTTGTCTATACTACTAAATTCATCATCTTCGGATTTTTCTGGTGCTACATAAGTATAATGAGTAAATCTTACTGCATAGTTTCCATCTGCTGCCTGATATAATAAATTATCTTGAGGGGCTAATCTTTTTTGTCCTAAAAAATCTCCTAATTTCCAATCTAGGGCTGCATTATCTTCTGAATTAAATTTTTTAGCTGGTAATGCTTTTATTCCTTTTGTGCCTAATAACTTAACTATCTGGTCATTTGTAAGTCTATAGTGAGTATTACTTTTTGAGACTGCTAAATCGAAAAATCCTGTGCAGACTAATAAATTCTTTTATCCTTTTTTCATTTTGTATCCTCTACTTTTTATTCCTATTTTTATCTTTTTATGAAAGGTCGCGGTTGGTAATAAGAAATCCGGTGTAAAATAAACTATTCCTCCTTTTGAATTCATATCTAATTCATAGCTGCCTAAAAGACTTTGTCCTACATCATTAAATCTATCATCATAAAGGCATACGAAAACTTTTGTTCCTAGATTTTCTCTGGTTAAAGCCTTAACTCCTACCACTACTAATCCTAAGTGAGTCATTTTAAGGTGTTCACTTACTGCATATTTATAGCTTTCTCTCTCTATTAAATTTAGCTCTATTTTTTCGTCTTCTTGAGTTACACTAATCATCTGTTCAGCATAATGTTTAAATAAATATTGTTTTTTATGAATTTTACCTAGCTTATACACATATTTAGCTGGAATTAATTCTAATTTTTCTTTCTTAAATTTTTCTATTTGTTGTTCTACATCTATAAACTCCTCTACTTTAACATCTTCATCATCATTACGCTTTTTACTACTATTACCTTTAATTAGTTGTTTAAACATATTTATTTTCTGTAAGTTCTACAAACAGGTTTCTTTGGTAATTTAAGCTTTTCAAAATATTTAGCTATATCTTCCTCGTTTACTTGAGATTGAGGTTTGTTGGATTGTCCTTCTATTCCTTTTCCTTTCTGAAGTACTATTTTTTCTAAAGACGCTAGACGATTTTCTAAGCTATGTAGTTGTTCTGATAGGTATTCAAAATTTTCACACAATCTAATTAAAAATAAAATTTCTATATTATTTTGTCTTACTGTTATTTTATCTGATTGACTTACACCCTGATAGCTACTGATTCCTTCTGGGTTATTATGAAAATCTTCAGCTTGTTTTAAAATAGTCTGGTAATCTCTATTAGCTTTTTTATCACTACTCATAAACTAAGATCTTACTAATTGTTCTAAAATTTCTAATTTCTGTTTTAAATTATCTTGAATTTGATTAATTTGTTCTATTTGTTTAGCTATTTGATTGGTGGCTGAAATTAAAGTTTCTATTTCTAATTTCGTAGGAAATTTTTCTAAATTTAAATCTATTCTTTTTTGTAGGATGGAACTACACTGATCTTGGATATAATCTAATTTTTTATCTTGATCTTTAATTATACTACGATTATTACGGAGATGATCTATGGATGAAATAAAAAGATTACTAATTTTATCTATGTCCTTTTTAATATTTTCTGTAAAATTAATCTGATAATCTATGATACTATTTAGCTGAGGATTATGTTCACTATGAAGCTGATGTGTAAAATTATTTTCAAAATTACAACGGAAATTATTTTTATTTATGCTAAGACGATGGTTATGGCTGCTGAGTTCTAAATCTAGATACTCTACTCTTTTCATACACAAAATTAACTCCTATTTCAAAATTATTAAAAGCTACTATAAAATGAAATTTATAACTAAAATCTCCAAAAATAAAAACTACTCTGTTACCATAAGCAAAATGCATAAACTAACTTAAACTGTCCTAAAACCGAACACTGCTCTGATACCAATTTTTTGGGGGTTGAGTTAGTGGTCTACCACTATTTGAAATTGGGCTGAGAATTATCTAATTAATTCTACAGTTATGCTAAAAGATCTTCAAACTGTTGTATGGCTAACTTTAATGCTTCTTGTTTTATAGTTAGCTGTCTATTTATCTGAGAAATTTTTAAACTTTAATTTTCTAGGGATCTGCCAGAAGCTAATGATAAAAGAAACTGATATCTAAATTTTGATCTTCTAATTCTTGTATTAGTTCAGTACTAATTTTAATTTTATTCCTAAGGTCTTCGTCTAAGGGCATATACTTTTTTGATTTTTTGAACTTTAATTTTAATTTTATTTCTAAAATCTACGTCAAAGGGCATACAAATTTTTGATTTTTTGAAATTCTTATATGGACAATATTTCCTTAATATTTCTACTCGGGTTGCTCTCCTTTTATTCTAAAATTCTTTTCTATGGTAAAAACTATTTTTAGGCAATGTTTGTTTTCATTACATGTACTCCCACCTTGAGACTAAGCCTCGTTCAACATAGTATATTTTTATTTTCCATTTTTTACTTTTCCCTTTCTGCCTACAATTCGCCCTCCAACGCCTAACCACGGCTCACACAGGCTCTTCAGCTAAGGTCACTCAGTAACAAAATAGAAAACTGAAGATACTACGAAGGTTCAAAGCATGTAATATTAATGAGCAAACAAGCATTCCATAAACTTAGTTTTCCCAAAAAGAAAATAAATTTTTAGAATAGAAGAGTTATCCTTTCGAAATATTTAAGGAAAAAGAGAAACTACTCACACTTCATATTAATAAGAAATATACTTACAAAGATTATATTACAGACTCTGAAACTCTGAAAAACTTAATACACTTAGAGGTTTTTGAGAGGGGTTGAAAAATTTACAACGCAGAGTGAAGTGGTGTTTTTCATTCTGCTAAATCCGTTGGCAAGCATGCCAATTTATACAACTCAAAAAAGGATAAAAACAAAAGAGCTTCCAATCTATGCTACGTCTAAAGCTTCCCTAAATTCAAAACCTATAAGCCTATGACTTTTAGGCTTTGAAAACAAACTCTTAATAAAGACAAACCTATATATATGCAATTATATGCACATTTGACTCAGGACTTGTTAAATTTTATCAATAAAAGATTAGGATAATGATATCGGGTACTGCTTTGGGCCCCATCGCATATCATTCAATCCTTCTTTTTTGACAAAATTTTGACACTATAATTTATTACAAGATACGTATAAAGATTTTCACAGCTTTTCTTTAATAAAGCAGGATAAGAGATATCCACTTTATTAAAGTAGTGAGTGAAGGAAAATCCTTATTACTGACAGACTCAAATAATTACAGACACAAAATATCTACAAAAATCTTTTTTGTTTTTTCTTGGCGTGCATTTTTCTGATATCTGAGGAGGATCTTTATCTTCTATGGATTCTTTCTTCTTTTGATGGAGCGCCAATTATTGATGTTGACCCATGGAGTGATGCTTCTAGGCGGGTTCTCGAATGCTTTGCAAAATTGAAAGAGTTACGTAGAAATACTTTTTAAAAGATTATATGAGTCTTGTAGTGGGACCCCCTGTAAATATGGATGGCATTACTTGTAGAAAAAATTAGTAATTTTAACTCAATTTGATGTCTAAATTTCAAAAACTTAAACTTATTATTTATTTATTTATTATTAGATTGATTCAAAAATAGTTTAAAAAAAGATATATTTGTCTCAAATGAGAAACAAAATATTATACTAACATTAAAATCTCATTTAAATTTACTCAGCCACATAAAATTAGGTAGAAAGTTCAAATATATCATGATATCACTTAGTGTAAATAACATTTAATTAAAAGAAGAAAAAGAAAATGGAGCAAAAGATATTCATTTTAGGGGCATTTACTAATAAATCTTATATCCATAACTTATGGACCATTTAGTCCTATTAATATTCTTATGAACCCATAAATCCTATTTCCCATTAAAAATCTCACAAATGAAGCATACCCACATTTGGAAACGTAACACAACAATATTACACACATTAGAATAGTAATAGAATCTCACGGTGTACCTTTTCAAATTTAATGGGACTTAATAATTTACAAGAAAATTCATGAGACTTTTCGGTACATACTTTTATGGGATGTGATTTCTAGGTAAATTTTAATGCAACCAATCCTCCAAGTCCTCAACCAAATGTCTTTAAAAAACATGTAATACGCCACTGTGTTACCTCGCAACAATGGTGGTTGTGCTTAAAGTACAACAGTATCCCTCTTCCTTTATTAAAAGCCATATATATATGGCATACTTTAAATGTATTTGGATTATGGATTTGGATAATGATGTGAAAAGGAAAACAAAAAAAGTGAGTGAAATGTAATTACATTTCATTCACATTTCACTAACTTTCATGCTTTTTCTTTTCAAATCTCTACCTAAATTCATGATCCGAATAAAACTTTAGTGGGATTTAATTGTCACCGCCCCCTCTCATTGATCGGTAGAAAGGCAACTTACACTCAACATCATTACTTGAAGAAAAATGGAAAAAATAAATGCACCCCATCTTCATAAATACTCCCAAGGGAAGTCAACGAGTCTAATAAAGTCAAGTGGAAACAGAGTAACAATCTTTTGCGTCCCAATCAGTTCTGAGTGACCTCTCAAGTGGTTAATCAATCACTCGAGCGCTAATGCGAAACTTTCAACATCTTGCTTGTTTGCAAGCAGGACCGCTTGAGAGGTAATGTGGTCGCTCTAGTGTAAAAATGAGACTCCTAGTAATTTCATTGTAGCATTACAAAACTTCTGAGACCTTGCATTTACTGCTTGAGCGGTGGAAAGTTCGTTCGAGCGGTCTCTTTGATTTTGAGCACTTAGCTCGAGCAGTGTAAAGTTCGCTCGAGCGGTCTATTTGGGACAACACATTTAAAAGTCGATCTAAACTTATTTCTTTCTTACTTTTTTCTCATATTTTCTCTCTCTGACACCACTTTCTGAAACCCTAACCCTAAAACACTTGATTTCCCTTAGTTTTACCCATGATTCACCTTAGATCTTCCAAAGGGGTTAAAGAACAAGCTTGATTATAAAGTTCTATCGATTATTTCTCATTTTCTTGAAGTTTGAAGTTGGGTTTTCATCTCGTGCCTTCAATCTTGAGGTAGGGGTACTTTTAACTTATTATATCGTTGATTTGAGACTCATATGTGGTATTTTCATTATATATACATGAAGATATCAAGATGTATGAACATTTATATGCTATCTAATGGGTTTGATCAAAGGAGTTATATCTCACGATTTTCTTTGAAGAGTTTATGGAGATATGTTGTTGGTTGTGTTATGAATGATGAGAATTGGCCTTTAAATGTTTTAAAAGGGAAAAGTCCTAATTTTCTTAAAACTTGAATATATTTTCAAAATTGTTCAATAAAGGGTGATTTGGTTCAATTGACTTCCCAATCTTGAGATTGGATGTATTGACTTGGTTTTTATGCTGGATTATGAAATTTTGGGAACCTCTTAACACAAAAACATTGAGATGGTGATGGGTATGACTTGGAGAATCTCTTTAATTGTGAATGTTTAAATTGTTGAGTTGTTGTGAATTGAAACTATCATAGGGGAATTGAGATTTGGAAACTCATGCATCATTTGCATTTATGAATTATACCTTGACTTTGAATTGTTAACGTTTGGAAAGCTTTGGAAAATGGGATAAATAGGGTATGAGCCTGGGTTATGAGTCGGGTTTTGGTTTTTGAGTTGTGTAATGTATATTGGTACTCGTGCGAGGAGCCAATGTGTCCAATTGTCCTGTCTTGTGCATATCATTGAACAAATGTGGGAAAGGTTTTAGGTGTCCACGAGTCTTCTATTTATAGAGTCAACAAATGTGGAAAACTTGATTTTAGGTGTCCATAAGCCCGCCGTTTTAGGAGTCAGCGAAAGTGGAAAGGGAAAGGTCTTGGGTGCCCATCGCCCCGCCGTTTTGAGAGTCGATAAATGTGGGGACTATTGTTTATAAACAAACCTATGTATATATATCTATATATATTGTCTGGTAAGTGGCTCTTGTAACGGGACGTCATAGCATATTTACACCCCATGGTTTTCGGTTATGATCTATTGTTGGCATTTTGCATTTTGCATTATGATTTTATAAAGAAAGATACTTGTATTTTTCTCGTCCAATTACTTGGTATGATCATATGTCTTTTGATCAATTTTATAACTTGTTAGTGTTATTTCCTAATGGGCATTTACTCATCCCAAAATTAACAACCTTTCAGGAGATTATGCAATTGTATTGCGAAAAGTGAGTTGGCTAGGGATGGATTTTTGGATGAGAGCACGGAGGCTCTTTTGTGTGCTATGTGTTGAAGCCTTGGGCTATTCTTTTGTGATGGAAACTAGATTCCACCTTTTGTGTATTCGAGGGCACTCCTTGAGAAGATGTTTTCCTTAGGGCATTTATATTTTGTATCATCTCTTATCCATTGAACTGTTATCATTATTTGAATAATGTAATTATACAATGATGTAAGCACATGAATAGTTCAAGAGGGAAGAGATACTTTTAAGCCATATAACAAATTATATAATGGTTTAACTTGATGTTGGCCCTGTTTGGTAGAGTTGTGGGAAAGTGCTTATAGCTTATGCCTAAACAGCTTATAACTTATAACTTTCAGCTTAAGCTGATTTCCAGCTTATTCTTAAAGCATCTCCTGCCCCACTCAAAGAATAAGCTGATTTCTGACTTCCAAAAAGCTATAAGTTATAAGCTATAAGCTAAACCAAACACATCAAAATAGCTTAAATTAAGCTGAAAGCTGAAATAAGTGTAATTAAGCTCTGCCAAACAGGCACGTTATACAACAGATTATCTTAGGATTAATATTGTGAAATGATAATAATTTTTTGGGTGTTACAAATTGGATCAGAGCTAACCGGGTTTGAATACTTGGAGATTGTGGGATGTGGCTTATGCTATAATGGGTTTATCACATTGGGAGGAGACGTTGGCACCTTATATATTTATGTGTTTATGTCGTTGCATAACTATGTGGGTATGTGGCCAAGTTTCTAAGATATGACTTGCATCCATTACACTCATCAAAATCCCTTTGGAAAGGCACCTGATCAATGCTTTTTCCACTTGAAAGTCCTTGAGCATTGTGGGAAGAGTTGATATCTTAGGAGGGTGATCCATATGTACTCTATGTGTTATTGTGTTTATGTAGTTTGCCTTATACATGAGTAGGGTTGAGATTATTTAGGTGTGACTTGTGGAATGACATGTAAGTACATGAATTGTGAGTTAATTTTATTCTACCTTTACTTTTATATAGGATGTCTGGACGTGGCAGAGGTTGTGGTAGACCTCGTCGGGGTGGTCAAGGTATTCCGGCCCAGCAAGATATTTCTCCCTAAGAAGAAGAGGTAGGACAAAACAATGTGGCCGCACCTTCAGCCCAAGACGCAATGGGGGCACTAGCCTAAGAAATGGCCAGGACTCTTCGAGAGTCCATGGACATACTTTGAGCTGAGCAAGCAACTAGAATAGTAGAGGGCGAAACTAGGGCTTTCTTTTTTAAGAAAGAGTTCTTCCGTTCTAATCCTGCAGAGTTTAGTGGCGGACCTAATCCCATGAAAGCGACGAGTGGTTAGAACAAATCATCAAATCCTTGGAAATCTTGGATATTTGTGAGGGAGAGCTCCGGTAGCACTAGCGACTTATTAATTAAAAGGGGAAGCTGATCAATAGTGGAAGCCTGTTAAACATAGGTTCGAGCACACTTAGGAAGCATTCACTCACGCCTTTCAGGAGATTGTTTTGCCTCCTACTACTAGGGAGAGGTTGAGGAAACAGTTTGAAGAGCTTAGACATGTTTGAAGAGCTTAAACTAGTGGCAGAGTTCGAGGCCACTTTCACCAGTTTATCATGTTTTGCACCCAAGCTTGTGGTGACCGAGTGTTTGGAGTTTGAGAAGCAATTAAGGCCCAAGATCTTGACAAAGATAATGGGCAACATGTTTAGGGAGTATGATAGGCTTGTTGAAGTCGTGGCATGTGTGGAAATTATGTTGGAGGCCGAAGAGTCTAGGCAGAAACATAAGAGGTCGGTGTATGTAGAGTCTCAAGTTGACACGGTATCATCCAAGAAGTCGAGAGGTTTTTCATTTTCTTTTCAGTCCTTACCACAACAAGCCAAGTCTTCGGGGTCTATTTCTATGAGGAGTTCGGGGAATACTGGCTCGAGCCGTATTACTTGTTTTAGATGTAGCCAGCAAGGTCACAAGGCCACCGAGTGTAGACAGAGTCTGGATCAGCAACAATCAGCTCGTTTTCAAAGCCAATCTCAGGGGAGGGGTCAGTCACCTACATGCTATCATTCCAAAAAGTCAGGGCATATGAAGAGGTCTTGCCTATAGTTAACCGGGATGGTCAATGCTTTAGGGTCTCGACAGGTGGGAGGTTATTAGGCAGGCCAGGGCCAAAGACAGGCTCATTAGCTAGCTTAGTCTTGACAGGTATTGAGAGTAATGCGTGAGGCTACTTCCGTATAGTCGGTGCAATTGGCCTACGTTCAGAGGGGAGATCAGAGAGAGCAAGAACCACAGGGGTGAGTTTATGTCATTACTCCATTCGAGTAGTCGCCTAGACCATCAGTAGTGAGAGGTACTTATTTTATCATCAATACTTGGGCAAGTGTGTTGATATGTAACGCCCCAAGTTTTAATTACGCGGAAACATTACCAAAAGCCTTTAATTAGGTCCATTTTTTTATATATACAAATATCTATTACCCGTGAGTAATAGAAACATAATAACACTTGTTCTCTCTCTCAATGAATACAACAACAATAATACATGTCAAGCTTCCGCTACAGAACTACAATTAAATAATTACAAATATCAATGTACAATATTCACTTCCTTCACATCTACAGTGAAATTACACTTAAGAGATTCATGGACTTCTTAACTCTTCAACTAATGAATCCGAATTCTCTTCCTGAAAAATAAAATAAAATAAAATAAAACAACGAGGGATGAGCACGAATGCCCAGTAGGAGTCTCACAGTTCTAAAACAATAACTAACACATAGATAGAAATGATCATGCATGTAAGGTGATACATAAGTAGAAAATGTGCTATTTATGATCAAATACGATACATATAATTAATTTTCTTTTCAATAGGATTCCACAAAGCTTTTAAAGAAAGCATCTTTTTATTTATCACATAATACTCTTGTATCAGCCAATAATCTCCTTCCCATTACTTCTTTTTTTTTACAATTCATAAAGTTCTGAGATCAGTTAGTTGTACATTACCAATATTCATGCATACCACACTCTTGATCACAATAACCAATGTTCCACAATAATTAGTATCCCAACAAGGTACATGTATGACTACATTTATTTCATCACATATCAACAACCCAATTAGACAATAAGATTTATTCAACTCCAACCTTTACACTTCCATAATTCATGAACATAGTCCATGACTATCGCCGTCATATTTACAAGTCTTATTAATAGTTTTCTCCATGAGTCACACGCTTTACCGGTCACAAGCCGGAAGGAATGCGGAACCTCACACTTTACCGGTCACAAGCCGAAAGGAACGCGGACCCTCAACATACCACACGCTTTACTGGGCGCTACTCCGGAAGGAAAGCGGAACCTATTTCAAGCGCCACGCTTTGCTGGATCAAAATACGGCAGGAAACGGACCCCAAGGTAACATCACAATGCTAACACATCTTCAATTATTTCTATTACGTATTGGTTCAATATACGTTCACCATGTGATAAGAACTCTTTTACATAACAAGTCCCCGTTTTATTCCACCACATTCTCTATCATCCATCAAGTTATTCATTATTTTGCACAATAACATAACAGGACCTCAACCAAGGGCATAAGGGTTCATTTTTAAAACATTCACAACACTTATATTCTAACTATTTTTTTACTTCTCCATATTATTATCAAGTCTTCAAACTTAATTTTTCACATCACATTGACTTTCAATTACCACCCAAGGCTGTAAATTAAATCCCCAACACTAATTTCTTTGATATAACTCCTTCGTATAACCCCGTCATATTTCACGATCACCCATTTATCATTGTTCACACTCATCTTAACCCAACATAGACTTAACACAATTTAACATAACTCAATGCAATGTCAACATAACACAATAAAATTCTTAAATATTCACTTCATCATTTTATCACAAATCTCATATAATCCATATCACTAACACTTCATTTACCCATATTTGGTTTCATATTATAACATAATTTATAAGATCAACAATAAAAGTTCAATCGCAACTTTTACATAAATTTACAAACACTTCCAAAATTCAATTAAACTTGTTGTGGGAGCTGAATAATTGGCAGAATCATAAGCGTACACTTTGGGAGACAGATATTACTCGGCTCCATCTTGCACGATCAGGAGGCCGAATGCAATAGGTAGGCCGAGTATCTATTGTATTACGGAGCCAAGTAAATGAGCGGATAATGAGTGAAAAATGGGCTAGGCCCCGAGGCCCAGGAAACGAGTATAAATAAAGGAACAACAGATGAAGAAAGGTATGTGAAAACTATTGTGCTTAACTTAGAATACAAGTAACCCTGAGTGCAGAGACTAACTTGCCTGTCGGAGTGCTTATTCTGGCACCCCCAATCGGAGTGTTTATTCCTTTTTAGGTGACTAGCAGATGATCACTAGCGTCCCCCAAGATCAGAAGAGTATTTCCAAACCACTTCTCCACAATTGGCGCCGTCTGTGGGAATACTCAAACACATCCATGGCGGGCATAACGGAAGACCCTCCGATAGTCACTGATGAAACCACGCAGAGAGACGACCTCACTCCAACAAACATGCTTGGACCGGAGACTATCCCCGCAAGACGCACTTTCAACTTCGCCTCACCCTCGACTCCAGAACATAAAGCAATGCAAGCGATCATGGAACAAGCAAAGCAAAACGAACAAAGGTTGGAGAACATGATCGCAAAAACGAGCGTCTCTGTCAGGATTTGGCCTTGGAGGTGGCGAAGTCCAAACAAGCTGTACGCCAAGGCCCGGAACAACCTGTGAGGGCAGGTGGTCGACGATCTCGAGCCTGACAACATGACACTGATAGCAGCTCCGACTCATTATCCCCGGAGCCCAAGAAGAAGGGGCGATCTGAAACTTCCAGTTCCTCTGAAGAGAGTTCACGTATAAGGCATAAGCGTAGAAGAAACAGCTCAGATGAAGAAGACCAGCATGATTCCTTTGTACAACGGATCGCCAGGGCGGTTCTGCCTAAAAAGTTCAAAGCTCCGTCGTTCACTCTCTATGATGGAAAATCAGACCCCACCGATCACATCCGTCACTACAAGCAAGCCATGACATTGCATGCAGACGACGAGGCCCTTATGTGCCGAATATTTCCTAGCAGTTTGGGACCATTGGCTGTCAGGTGGTATTATAAACTGGAGCCGGCTTCGATCAAAAGCTTCCATCAATTACATAAATCTTTCAGGGCTAGATTCATCACCAATGAGGTCTAGCCGAAACAAGCCGACTCTCTTTGGGCAATGCAAATTCAGCCAGGAGAAACACTAAGAGCGTATTTGGCGCGCTATTGGGAGTGCTTTAATCTTGTTGATGACGCTTGCAACGACTCCATGGCCATCACCGCTTTCAAAATGGGTTTGCATCCTAACAGCGCTCTCCGCAGTTCTTTGACTAGAAGATCCCCCAAGACGGTCTGGTCGTTGATAAAAAAAGTTGAAGAATACTGCAAAGTGGAAGATAACGCTTTGCGGGCTAAAGCCAGGAACACGGCCAACAAGACAGCTCCTGAAGAAATTGCTCAGCCAATAAATTCTGTACTACCTCAGAGCCCTGAACCACGGCATCGGGCCAAACGAGACAAGAGACGAGATTCCCGCCGATCAAGCGACCAATGCTCCCACCGAGAAAGTGAACAATTGCAAGTTGACAACAGGCGCACGAGGCGCGCTGACAAGAAATATACGGAGTTGACAGAGCCGATCAGTACAGTTATGTCCAAAATCCAACACCTTCCGTTCTTCAAATGGCCGTCGAAAATAATGGGACCTTCCGACACGAGAAGACGGGATAGACGGTGTGAGTATCACAAGGACGATGGCCATGATACTGAGAGTTGTTATGCACTGAAAGATCACTTGGAGGAATTGGTACAAGATGGCCGGCTACAACAGTATGTCCGAAAAGGCAACCCAACTAGAGCAATAGCCTTAAGACAGGATTTACCTCCACTCGGCGTGATCCACGTGATATACAGCCTGCCAATGTCATCGGCGGTGCATACGATTCAGTCAACTCCGACCCTCAAAACCCACTCACTCCGGCTAAACGGCCCCATGAAGCCGCGGGCATTACTTCTGATGATTCAGATTTGGCCGGAGTAACACTGCCCCATATTGATCCCTTGGTAATTGAGTTACGCGTAAACCGATTCACATTTGAGCACGTACTCATTGATTCGGGGAGCACATCAGAGGTTATGTACTATAAGACATTTACCAAACTCGGCTTCTCCGAATCGGATCTCTCTCCGGCCCCGTATCCACTATTCGGCTTCAACGCCAATCCAGAGTACCCGTTGGGAAAGATCACACTACCCGTTCGAGCAGGCTCCCGAACAGTGGATATTGAATTCTTGGTCGTCAAGCTGCCGTCGCCGTATAATCTCATCATGGGGCGATCTTGGTTGCATACTATGCAGGCCGTGCCAAGCACCTATCATCAGTTGCTACGCTTCCCGACAGAACGCGGTATTGAGCAAATCCGTAGCTCCTAGAAATCGACACAAGCATGTTATCTCCTTGCTGAAAAAACACCAAAGGAGCTGCAGGAGAATTCTATTGAGGTGCCAGATCGAGAGAGCCTCGACAATGTTGGGCAGCTCCCAAATGAAAAGGCCACGAAAGGCTTAGACCGAGTTGAAATCGATGGAAGCCCAGACAAATTCTTCATGGTCGGCGCATCCCTGAATCAGGCCGACAGATAGCAATTAATCTCTTTCTTGCTCAACAACCTCGATGTCTTTGCGTGGACTCCATATAAGATGCCCGGTATAGATCCGTCCATCTCACAGCACTGTTTGAATGTTGATCCAAAGTGCAAGCCGATCATTCAGAAAAGCCGGCGGTCAGCCGCAGAGCACACTGCCGCCGTTGTTAAGGAGGTTGACAGGCTGCTTGACGCCGGGGCAATCAGGGAAGTGAGCTACCCTACATGGCTCTCTAATACAGTGGTGGTGAAGAAGAAAAACGGGACTTGGCGAGTGTGCGTCGATTTCACAGACCTGAACAAAGCCTAGCCCCAGGATTGTTTTCCCCTACCCAGAATTGACCAACTTGTAGATGCGACGGTACGCCATCAACGTATGAGCTTCCTCGATGCTTACAGAGGCTACCATCAAATCGCCATGCATCCAGAGGACCAGGACAAAACTGCGTTCCTCACCCCAAGAGAAACCTACTGCTACAAGGTTATGCCTTTTGGGCTGAAGAATGCAGGGGCAACCTACCAAAGACTGGTCACCGCTATGTTTAAGGAGTAACTCGACCACACTATGGAAGTGTACATTGACGATATGGTGGTCAAGTCCAAGGAAGAACAGAATCATATAGCAGATCTGGAAGAGACATTCGGCATTCTACGCAAATATAGAATGAAGTTGAACGCTTCCAAATGTGCGTTTGGGATCAGCTCTGGCAAATTCTTGGGGTACATTGTCAACCACCGACGAATCGAAGCCAACCCAAGGTAAATCATAGCAATCCTAGAACTCGGCTCCCCTCGATCGGTCGAGGAAGTTCAGAAGTTAATGAGGATGGCCGACGCACTCAACAGGTTCATCAGTCGGTCCACAGATCGCTGCCGATAATTCTTTCATACACTACGGCAGGGCAAGGCTTTTGAATGGTCCACCGAATGCGAAGTCGCTTTCAACAGCCTCAAGACCTACCTCCGCTCAGTACCACTCTTGGCAACACCTGCTGCTGGTGACCCGCTCATTTTGTATCTGGCAGTTTCCGATAGGGCCGTCAGCGCTGTACTGATAAAGGAAGAGCTGGGAGAGCAGCGGCCAATGTATTATGTGAGCAAGGCAATGGTTAACGCCGAAACACACTACCTTCCGCTGGAAAAACTCATCCTAGCCCTAGTCATGGCGGCAAGAAAACTAATGCATTACTTCCAAGGACATAGCATTGGGGTGCTAACAGATTATCCCCTCCGATCAGTACTACGAAGTGCAGAAGCATCAGGACGTGTTTCAAAGTGGGCTCTTGAACTCGGCCAGTACAACATTCAGTTTCTACCTAGAACCTCAATCAAGGGATAGGTGCTAGACGACTTTGTTGCCGAATTCACTGGGGGTCTTGTCGATTTCAAGTCCGATGAAATTCGACCGAAGCCGAACCGGAGAATTTATGTTGGGGACATCTGGCAGTTGTATTGTGATGGATCATCCAATCAGCGGGGTAGTGGAGCCGGAGTTGTGATCATGGCTCCCGACGGCGCAATAATTGAGCAGGCCGTCAAGCTCGGCTTCGAAGCATCAAATAATGAAGCTGAATTGTAACAACCCTCATACTGTTTACCGATTAATGACTGATTGATTACCGATTAACTGCTAAACTGAGATCGAATATGAAAAGTAATTGAACTGACTGAATTACTGAACTGACTGACTGAAATCTGAAACTGATTGATTGACTGTATTTGTTTAAATGCATTTTCTATCTGTTGATTGTTAATTGATCTGTTCATGTTTTGTGCTTAAATTGATAATCGAAGGCCTTTCCGGCGGCCGAACCCAAAATTGATTGATGATTTAGAACCATTAGAACTTATATGATTTTATGGTGTATTTAATTAAAATGTGATTTGGTACGATTAAATTAGATTAAAATATATTTACATTATTGCTATTGTGAGTGGGCCCTTTATTATAATATCCTTGAGCCTTATACACTCAAACAAAACAATCCTTCAGCCATTTTGAGCTCACCACCGAACAAGAGAAAGAGAGAGTGAGAGTAGTGAATTCAACATAGAGATTGGCTTGAATCTTGAAGAATTGGAGTGTAAATTGGCAAATTGAACCTCAAGACTAGTAATTAAGGAATCTAGGTATGATCTTCCTCCTCTTAGTTGTGTATTTAAGGTGTATCTAGCATGGATCATGGTAGATTAAAGAGTTAAGTCATGAGTTGGTTCAATGATGTTGAATTAGAGCTCAATTGTTGGCATGCATGTGCATATTGTCAAGTTTTGAGGTTGTAATCACCATTCCTCACATGCATGTTCATAATATTGTTGTAATTCATGTTGTCATCATGTTTTTGAAAGATTTGAGCTCATTTGAGCTAGCATTGAAGCTTGAAAATTGTTTAAAGTTCATGCATGTCATATTTGGAGCATGTTCATGGAATTGGTTTGAAATTGGATTTAATTGACTCACCTTGGGCTTTAAATTCACAAATTGAGCTTTGAAACTTGTTGTATATTGAGTTTAGTTGTGTTTTCTAGAATTTGGGCCCAAGAGGTCGAGTTTTGAGCTTAGGAATGCTTGGTTTGAGCTTGGGAGGCAAATCTGGAAATTCCAGAATTTGGCTTCTATGCTCGAGCAAAGGATTCTACGCTCGAGCGACCACCATTTACTCTGAGCTACGCTCGAGCGACGGAATGGTGGCTCGAGCGTAAATTGCAAGCTCTCAGAATCTTGGTGCGCGCAGGCGTACACTCGAGCGAAGGGACCTACGCTCGAGCGAAGAGCTGTGTCTCACGCTCGAGCGAGCATCGAGCGTAAATCTTGAGCATCCAGTATTTTTACTGTAGCACATAGTCCGCTCGAGCGACGGAATTAACGCTCGAGCGAAGCTCCTTTGTCTGTATGTCCGCTCGAGCGAAGGAACCCTCGCTCGAGCGAGACCCCTGTTTTCAGCAAATTTTGTAAAGTGTTCAAAGTGCATCTTTGCATCCTCTTTCCATCCTAGGCATTCCTAGGGCATATTTAAGGCATCTTAAAGAGGATATGGATATAGAACACACCAAGGCAAATTTAAGGACTAAGTTATTATCTTTCCCCAACTGTGAAACTTAGTGTGTGTTCAATCTGTTAACTGTATAGGGTTGGCTTTCCGAGGAGACGCTCTAGTTCACTGTAGCCCAGAACTCTGTGAGTAACAATTGTGTAAAGATATATTCAAAATGATTATCTTCTGAATACTGAACTGAACTGTTTACTGAACTGATATTGTTTACTGAATGAATGTATGTCCTATATTCTGAACGGTACTGTGGCATCCTTAGCACCTACTGTTTACTGCTACTGTTACAGAGATCTCTGTTGGTTCCCTCATGGAACCACTACTGTTTACTGATTGATGGCCATCATTACTGTTCGGTCTTTTAAGACCTACTGTTTACTGTTATGCTAATGGATGTACCACATATGACTGATTGACTGAAAGACTGAAATACTGATTTAATGAACTGTTTTCATTACTATAAGGACATTCATTCTAAACCTCTTTACGCATTATGCTATTCACTGGGCTTTAGCTCACTGCTCATATATATATGTAGGTGTACAGGCACCGGATCAAAGCTAGAGGCGTCGGGGTAAACTCCATTTTTGTCAAGCCAACCAATGTGCCTCACTACGAGGTTCTGGACCTGCCAAGCTATGGCTTAGGGGTGTTTTTATTTCCCCGTCTGTCTCTGTACCGTTTTGTAACACTGTATAGACTGAACGTTTGGCACTGTACTGTTTATCAGGGATTAAGTCCCTATTCTGACTGGTTGTATATGATATGCATACCGTTTTGTATTGTTCTGTATAAATGTATGAAAAATCTTTTGGCATACAAACTGTCACAGCTCATTGGACATTGTTTATTTACTGTATTGGCTTCCGCCAAGCCCCTGTACTCTGTATTATTGTATTACTGTTAAGCAGGCATTCGGTAACCTAGGGTTACTGGCCGGTTACGGTGCTAAACCCATAGGGGCGGGTTTGGGTCGTGACACGAATACGAAGCCCTTCTAGCCGGTTTGCGGAATGCACATCTTCTGGGTGCTCGGCGCTTGCTTGTATTTTGCGATTCAAAACTGGTGATCAATCAGCTAAAGGGGGAGTACGTGGCAAGAAACGACCGTATGGCGGCTTAAATGAAAACGGCCAACTCCTTGCTGGCAAAATTTGACCATCATGAATTGAACCAGATAACACGTGATCAAAACACACATGCAGATGCCCTTGCCTGCCTAGCCTCCGCCATTAACTCAGAGATTAAACGGACCATCGAAGTAGGTTTCATCCCGAAGCCGAGCATCGGCCATTCGGAGGAAGTTCAGGTCAATGTTATAGAATCTGGACCGAGTTGGATGGATCCCATTGCTGCATTCCTGTCTTCCGAACAGCTACCAGAGGACAAGAAAGAAGTGCACAAGCTGCGAAACAAAGCCCTGCGATACTACTTGGATCTGCAAGGAAGGCTTTATAAAAAATCCCTCTCTGGTCCATGTTTGGAATGTGTGCACCCTGACAAAGTCGAAGAGCTTCTTGCTGAAATACATGAAGGCAGTTGTGGTACCCATTCTGGCGGGCGCTCTTTGGCCCATAGAGGTATAACACAGGGGTATTATTGGCCGACAATGAGATCTGATGCCGAATGCTATGTGAAAAAATGTGAACAGTGCCAGAAGTTCTTCCCGTTAACCCATCTGCCTGCTGAAGAGTTGAGCTCTATCAAGCGCTTTGTGTGGAGAAATATTATAACGCGATTCGGCATTCCAAGAGCTCTTATCTTAGACAACGGCACCCAGTTTGATTGTGGCGTCTACCGGGAGCTGTGTAGCAAGTATGGTATCCGGCCCTACTTTTCCATGCCGGCTTACCCCCAAAGCAATGGTCAAGCCGAAGCCTCTAGCAAATCCATCTTGGACGGCATCAAGAAGAGGCTAGAGAAAGCAAAAGGCAAATGGGTCGAAGAATTACCGAGTGTACTGTGGGCACATCGAACTACGCCGAGGCGATCCACTGGTGAAACGCCGTTTGTTCTATGCTTTGGAATCCAGGCGATCATACCCCTGGAGATCGGCCACCCAACCCTGAAATCTCAAGTTTTTGATATGGGCCGAAACGACATAATGCTAGCTTTGGATTTGATTCTGATCAAAGAACGAAGAGACCGCACCCTTGCCTCCATGGCACCATACCAGCAACAGCTTGCCAAGTCGTACAATCAACGTGTTCAGCTACGCCGCTACACACCAGGAAAGTTGGTCCTGAAGAAAGTACTTCCGGTGGCCAGGAAACCGGCTAATGGAAAATTGGGCCCTAACTGGGACGACCCTTACCAGGTCGATTCAATCGCAGGGGTAGGGGCGTATCGGCTTAAGGACATGTCTGGAAGAAGTCTTCCACGGCCTTAGAATTCAATGCACTTACGAAAATTTTATCATTAAACCCGACTTGTAGGGAATGATACTAGTTTTGAATGGTTCAACGTGTACATGCTCCACTCTTCTAATACAAAGATCTTTGTTTATTCATTGAGCAATCCAGTTCAAAGGTGTTCCGATTAAAGCCTCCGGATTCGGAGCGCCCTTCGTGGATATCACGATTGGCCAAATAAAGTCTCCGGATTCGGAGCCCCATCGGCGCATGACGTCTTTGGGTCGATAAAGCCTCCGGATTCGGAGCGCCCTTCGTGGATATCACGATTGGCCAAATAAAGCCTTCGGATTCGGAGCCCCATTGGCGCATGACGTCTTTGGGCCAATAAAGCCTTTGGATTCAGAGCGCCCTTCGTGGATATCACGATTGGCCAAATAAAGTCTCCAAATTCGGAGTCCCATCGGCGCATGACGTCTTTGGGCCAATAAAGCCTCCGGATTCAGAGCACCCTTCGTAGATATCACGATTGGCCAAATAGTCTCCGGATTCGAAGCCCCATCTGTGCATGACGTCTTTGGGCCGATAAAGCCTCTGGATTCGAAGCGCCCTTCGTGGATATCACAATTGGCCAAATAAAGTCTCCAGATTCGGAGCCCCATCGGCGCATGGCGTCTTTGGGCCGATAAAGCCTCCGGATTTGGAGCGCCCTTCGTGGATATCACGATTGGCCAAATAAAGTCTCCGGATTCGGAGCCCCATCGGTGCATGACGTCTTTGGGCCGATAAAGCCTCCGGATTCGAAGCGCCCTTCATGGATAACACGATTGGCCAGTCTCCGGATTCGGAGCCCTATCGGCGCATGACGTCTTTGGGCCGATAAAGACTCCGAATTCGGGGCGCCCTTCGTGAATATCACGATTGGCCAAGTCTCCAGATTCGGAGCCCCATTGGTGCATGACACCTTTGGGCTGATTAAAGCCTCCGGATTCGGAGCCCCATTGGTGCATGACACCTTTTGGCCGATTAAGACTTCGGATTCGGAGCGCCTTTCGTGGATGTCACGATTGGCCAAATGAAGCCTCCGGATTCGGAGCCCCATTGGTGCATGACACCTTTGGGCCAATTAAAGCCTTCGGATTCGGAGCCCCATCGGCGCATGACGTCTTTGGCCCGTTAAAGCCTCCGAAATCGGAGCCCCATCGGCGCATGACATCTTTGGGCCGATTAAGACTCCGGATTCGGAGCACCCTTCATGGATGTCACGATTGGCCAAATGAAGCCTCCGGATTCGGAGCCCCATTGGTGCATGACACCTTTGGGCCAAATGAAGCCTCCGGATTCGGAGCCCCATTGGGGCATGACACCTTTGGGCCAATTAAAGCCTCCGGATTCGGAGCCCCATCGGTGCATGACGTCTTTGGGCCGTTAAAGCGTCCGGAATCGGAGCCCCATCGGCGCATGATGTCTTTGGGCCGATTAAGACTCTGGATTCGGAGCGCCCTTCGTGGATGTTACGATTGGCCAAATGAAGACTCCGGATTCGGAGCCCCATTGGCGCATGACGCTGTCGAGCCTGGGCTGAATGAGGTGCCGAATTCCTAGAGCCTTATCCATATGTTTTGGCCTAAATCGCGGCACCTTGCGCAATTTACGTTTCGGCTAACTAAATATGTTTTCATTTTCATGGTCATGGTCATTTTATCAAACAAGTATAATTTCATACCATCATAGTTGGAATAAAAAGATCGTAATATCATGATTAAATCCACTCATAAAATAGTTGGTACAACAACAAAACATTCTGACAAATATATGTCATCATTAAACTACTTTCAAATACATTATTAATTAAACAATAAATAAATACATAATGTATTTATTTTTACAATAAAAGTTTATGCTACGCCACCCTCATCGTCACTCTTCTCTATCTCGTACGCATCGAAGGGAAAATTACGGCGATGATATAACGGTGAAGCCGACTGAACACCTGCTGCATGGAGGGTATCCACGGCCTTCAGTGCCTCGATCCACCCATGTCGAAGTCCCCGATTTTCGCATTGGCAGACCTCCTCGGCAAATTTTTCCCTAGTTTTTTCAATTCCGACCTTCCGGCCTTCATGGAAGCCTTTTTCGTAAGCCCTACCCTTGGTAGACTCAATCGCAAACATGCTAGCCGTATCCCGATCGGCGATCGCATGACCTATTAGCCATTGTGTCACCCTTTCTTCCATGATCGGGTTAGACTTTCCGGCCAACTGCTCTCCACCAGCCTTGACCTTTCTCAGCTCACGCTCGGCCTTCTCCGCGCGAGCTTCTAGGCTTCGAATGCATTTGTCCCTCTGCTCTATCTCTCGTCGAGCAGCACAAAGACGCATACCGATTTTGTAGGAGGTGTACAGCCCCTTCACCGCCCCATGAATACCCTCTCGGAACACTTCGAAGTCTCGTCGACCAACCATCGACTGTTGAACTTCTGGCGGAAAAATCTGTCGGGCAAATTCTACTACCACATTTGGATCTCGGATGATTGAATCCACCCCCGTCATCGGTCTGTTGTCGACAAAAACTGCAAAGCTCAATGGGCGTGGTGGCCCACTGGCTTCGCTGCGCGGAAAGGGGAACTGCCCCGTTGGCGTTTCTCTCTTCTAGGTGACCTTCTTCGTCGACGAGGAGAATGACACCTCTCATGCTCAGCAGATGCTCTAGGCCTCATTCAGGGAAGTTCGCCACCTCGATTCATCGAGTCTAGCTCCGCCAGTGTCTTGCTTTCGCCTTTGTTATTGAAAAATAATCTACTAGACATTCACTCTTCGCTGCAGGGTTGAGTTTTGTTTAGTTCCTCATACAGGATTGAGTTTTGTTTGGACACAACCCCCTCTCTAAATAATTCACGGGCGCACCGTGTTCCCGAGGCGACCTCATTAATGCACACATTTCGTAAACCGCCAACTGTCGGCTTTCCAGCTTCATCCCCGACCAGCGAAAATCCCCAAATTCAAACGATCAATGGCTCTGCTCGGGTAAGCCAAATCCCTTGGCCTTAAGCCCTTAAGCCGAAAGGATTCATTCCATGAACGTGTCCTATTCGGCTGATGAAGCTCATGCACTGGCTGGGGCAAGGGCAGATTTATTAATCTGATCGGCCGAGTATTTAAACCCAATGCCGATCGATTCATGCCACAGTCATTCCATGAACATGTCCTATTCGGCTGATGAAGCTCATGCACTGACTTGGGCAAGGGCAGATTTATTAATCTAATCGGCCAAGTATTTAAACCCAATGTCGATCGATTCATGCTGCAGCCATTCCATGAACGTGTCTGTAACATGCCCGGAGGGACCTCAACGGGTTACAGTTCGGACTCCCTTTGTCACGGTTCTTAATCTTGAACCAAAGAGTCCAAATCCGGCAAATCGTTTTGAGAAAACAGATTTTTAGAAAAGAAATGCCAAACATGGACTGCTTTGCCAGATACAGAGTCGCCACCTAAATATTTTATTTTGGGGAAATTTAGGAAACCCTGACTCGGTGCCAAAGGCCACGTGTCCGTCATCACCAAAGTTGCCTCGGCTCGGGAACTTGGGTACGATTAGGGAAGGTCAGCTATGAGCACCCCCTTTCGCCCGATCAAATATCGGCCTCTACTAACCGTGATATCTTGTTTTGAAAACATTATATGTTCTTATTCCGGTTATTAGCCTAGAATTACTATGTTATGCACACAACAAACAAGTATAGACTAGATCGCCTAATTTGGAAATAAGCATTGCATATCCGTTTGTTTTGAAAACAGTTTTGAAATTGCTACTCGCGAGTAGGCTAAAATACGGATTTCAACGAGTTATTCCAACTCAAACAATCCAACCTTCACCCACAGGCATTCAGGCAGTTTATAACACGTAAGCAATTAGCCTCATGGTAATCATGCTGTTATGGCAACACTCACACGCATACGGTATGCTAAAATAAATGCTTACCGAGTACTCCAAGCCAAAACAAAAACTAGTTAGTAATCATGAGCATGATCCTAGTTCATGTTAAGATGGCTAATGCAACACATGCAAGATGCAACTACAATAGGCTCGGCTATTCTAAGAGAGGCATATGATGATGCTACAACTAACACGTATTCAACTTGGAATTGAAGTACAGTGCAGTTAGTATGATGCGCCGAGCCCGATGCATGCAAGACAAATGTACGGATGCACGCATGCATAGCATAAGGTATGCTAAATTAAATATGCCCTAATACTAACCATCGAAAGCAGGTAAGTAAAAGGGAGAAAGAAGTGGGGGTTGGAAGACATGCACACATGCACCCACACTTATTACAAATTCGCCCTCGCTCGGAGGAACCAAAAGAATAATACAGGCCGAATAAATAATTAACTACTCTAGCTAATTAAATATTACAAAACTCTATTTAATTAATTAACAAATTCACTAAGCTATGGAAAGCAGTAAAAGGCCTCGGAAGAGGGATGCACGCATGCTCGGATTTGCTTCGCCCAGAAATTCATTGCCATGACACATGTTGCCTCTGTTTTCACTGTTTGGCACCTCTGAAGACTGCACAAGTCCCAAGGTATGCTCTCTGCACACTGTGGAGTGCCACCGGCTAGGAGGAATGTCCATCGGCTATAGGAAATGGTCACCGGCCGCTGATGAAGTTATCGGCCATTGATGAATTGCCGGTCGGCACTGTATGTAGCCGACCGGCCAAAACTTCTTGCAGAAACCTGTTTGACAGCAGTAGAGGGCAAACAAGG
>JAPPVO010002097.1:0-34834 GCA_030407325.1 Camellia japonica
AAGTCTTGAGGACGGTCAAAAATGGGGTGTCTACAGTTGCCCCTCTTTGACAGAACTCGAAAGTCATAACAATGACGGGAGTGAATGTCAAAGCCCAGAGACGACCCATTTTTGACAAGGCCGAAGACTTGGACAAACACGCAAGACAAACAAGGTATGCGCCCGGAGGCAGGGGCAAAATGTAACTGAAAATGCAAGAAGCCGAGCATAACTTATGATCACGCAAAGAAAGCTATAATGAAGCACGCATGTGACAGTTTTAAGCTAGCATACACCAGACTACACTACAATGCAGAAAGGATGTAAGAGAATTATGCAATTCTCGATATGTCTCACGCGAAGGATACAATACCTGTCCGGTTCGCCCGGTTGCACCGGCCTCAAATGAGCCGTACATACAATATCGTGCCCGTAAAGAAAACAAACTTAACAGGTACAATGTCGTTAGTAACATGCATGACAAAGCAATCGAAAGTGCGTGACAACGCATGCAATGTGTATAGAAAAAATAGCGGGATTGAACACATGTGAGTAAAGCAATGCACGCATGCAAGCAATGTGTATACAAAGAAACCTGGAATTGAACATATGCAAGTAAAGCAAGCGGTCAACGCGAGCAATGTGTATGGAAAGGGAATTTGAACACATGTAAGTAAAGCGATGCACGCATGCACGCAATGTGTATAAAAAGGGAACTTGAACACATGTAAGTAAAGCGATGCACGCATGCACGCAATGTGTATATGAAAGGAACTTGAACACATGTGAGTAAAGCGATGCACGCATGCACGCAATGTGTATATAAGGAACTTGAACACATGTGAGTAAAGTAATGCACGCATGCACGCAATGTGTATATAAGGAACTTGAACACATGTGAGTAAAGCAATGCACGCATGCACGCAATGTGTATATAAGGAACTTGAACACATGTGAGTAAAGCAATGCACGCATGCACGCAATGTGTATATAAGGAACTTGAACACATGTGAGTAAAGCAATGCACGCATGCACGCAATGTGTATATAAGGAACTTGAACACATGTGAGTAAAGCAATGCACGCATGCACGCAATGTGTATATAAGGAACTTGAACACATGTGAGTAAAGCAATGCACGCATGCACGCAATGTGTATATAAGGAACTTGAAATTGAACATGGTAAAACATATTTCCCATGATGTCGGAATGTAATGTGTTACAACACGGTATAATTGAAATGATTCATGGAATCACAAGATATAAAAAAGATACGGAAAGGAACGTCCTTCACATGTACCGAGCATCGCTCACAAAAGTCATGACCTGAGGTCAATTCGAAGGTCAACTTACGTTTCGAAAATGCATTTTCTTGTATTGCCTTGAGTGATGAAGGTGCTTAACCACACAATTGACCCAAATAAGGGCGCGGAAGGTACAATGACCGAAAGGGGAGGTTATCGGTGTCAATCCCGGTACTCTGCTACCCTGCTATTCTCCTGCTTTACTTTCCTTTTTATTAGGAGTTTAAGCACATTGCATTGCCTCAGGCAGGTTCTACTTTTTGAAATTGCATATTTTTACAAAAAATACATGACGGAAATGAAACAGCTATTTGTTCAAAAGGTGTTGCATTTGCACGTTCTACGCATCGCATCACAAGGCATCACATAACAATGTGACTGAAATTGACACTGTGTTTTGAAAACGAAGCATCGCATCGTAATAATCAGGTAGTGAACCAATTACAACTCGATAAGCAAAGCAAAGGGATTCGTTATGACCAACCAGGTGCGAGTACAACTCGATAACAGCATAAAGGCTTAAAGAGAGTGAAATACAACTCGATAAGTAAATATACAACAACTCGATAAGCAAATGGGCGCGCCCTTGTGAGAATCGATCACTGGAGGGTATTGGAGGGTGGTGGGATTCCCTCATCCTTAGCATGGAAAGCTCAGGGAACAAGGGGGAGAACCACCGGCCCAGCAGAAAGTCCATCGGCCGTGAGGAATGGCCATCGGCCGGAAAATTGATTCACCGGCCGAAACTGATGGCCGGTCGGCAATCTATTTGGCCGGTTGGCCAAGAGTGGAAGGAACCAGTAGAATGCTAACACCTGTCCTCCATTCAACCTTATCTTCCACAAAAGGATCTCAACTTCGTAGTTTTCCTCATTTCCACACTGGTTTACTCCAAATGGAGGAATTTCTTGCCCAAAATCTCGCAACTTGGATTAACAACTTGGATGGCTCGGAAAAGTTAAATTTCCGGGCCTTCGGCATAAACGCACTATTCACTTTGCATCGTACTCCGCTGCATTTTCCATTTCTTCGTGCCGCGGCAAGGTTTTGGAATCCGGTGACACATGTCTTTAGCTTTAGCGGGCAAGAGGTGTGTCCTACCTTCGAAGATTTCCAAGCTCTGATGGAATTTGAGCGCAATGAAGAGATTCTGCCCCAACTTTGTTTTGGCCATGCCCAAGCCTTAGGGCAAATGTGTGGGCTCTCAATACCCGATGCTCGTTCTTTAATTTGTGATGGGATGCTGGATGTTCCGAGCTTGGTTTGCCGTTTTTCTGAGACCGGTGAGCGCGGTGACCATCACTGGCAAGGCTTTCGGCGACACGCCCTCTGTTTGTGCATGCTATCTCATTTTCTGTTTGTCTTAGGTTCCGGAGGGTCTAGTGTCCGGTTGATTGAGGTTGCCCAAGGCTTGAAGGAGGGCAAAAGCTGCATTGCCATGATTCTGGCTGAAACGTTGCTGGGTTTAGACGCCTTTTATCGTCGAGAGACGACCAGATTAGCAGGGAGTCCACTATTACTGCAGGTAATGTTTCCCACCCGATCTCACATATATATTTGCTCACATCACTCGGCCCTCAGGCTCGGTTTTTCTCACAAAACCCTTTTCTTACTTTTTCTCTCATCGTACATCTCTCTATTCTTTATTCTCTCATTTTTCATCCCTCCCCAGGTATGGTTGATGGATAAACTGCAGGTTGTGGACTCTTGCCCAGCTTACTCAGCTCGCGGTTACTTCTTTCGGCAACGCCTAGTTGATGCCCTTGATGAGGGTTGGTGGTTTGACTGGATGTGCAGCTTGTCCGCAGACCGTATTGCTTGGCAGTGCCCTTGGCTCAATCTCCCAGTAATGAGCTACAGCATGACCGTTGTAGACACCCCATTTTTGACCGTCCTCAAGACTTGGACGTCACCGCTTGAACACTCGGTGATTATCCATGTTTGTGTTCGTTTGGAGTTCCCGGAGTTCTCGGCCCGCGCGCCTTGCCTCAGGACCTCCAAACTCGACTGTTTTGTGTCTGGTTTTGCACCAAACACTTGTGTTTTGCCTTGGAAGGGCAGGGAATGCCTTGTGAGCCACCCACACACCACCGGCTGTGACTAGAGGCCACCGGCTGGCTGGTTTTTCCATCGGCACTATATTGTGCCGGTCGGCACTATTTTGTGCCGGTCGGCACTATTTTTGGCGAAATGACCATTTTGCCCTGCCGACTACTGTGCACTTGCTTTCTGGGATATTTTCAGACAGCTTTGTAGCTTTTGCTCCCCTCCATACACGTGTATGGAGGGGATACACTCCTTCCAAGCTTGTTTGACAAGCTTTACAATGCCTATAAGAGGAGAGCTCCTCCTCTTGGCTAAGGGTTAGCATTTTGGAGTCAAAAACCAGAGCTTATACATATATTTCTCTGTCATATATCTATAGATACATAGATCTCCATCTCTCTCCTCTTGTGTGTGTGATTTTAGGCTTGAAAGTGTAGATTTACCTCACTTTTGCACCATTACACACACCTTTACACCTTAGCTCGAGATTGAGAGACTTGGAAGGTTATTTGTGTTGGTTTTGGACTGGTTTTGAGCATTAGAGAGTGGCTGCACCAGTTGTTCTTCAAGGGATCTTCAAGGGTAAGAACATCACTTTATATTCCCCATTCTTGCAACCCTTTTCTACCCTCTTTACTTTGTGTTTTTGAGTTTGTGTTTAAGATAAAAAAGTCTTGTTTTTACTTGTTCTTGAACCTTCTTTAAGGTCCTTTTTTGGTTTGAGCAAAGGTCCATCCTATTAGGCCTTGTATGGCCACTTTTGGTGCCTTTGCTTAAGCCCCTTTTTACTTGTTGTTCTTGGACTTCTCACCACTGAAAACCAGTGGTTTTCAGTGGTGAGGGAGGTGTTTTAAAGTCACATAAAGGGGAGGGACACCCCTCTCCCCTTGATTCCTTGTTTGCCTTTGTTTTGGGTTCAAAGAATAGCATGTATGCATAGTCTTGTTTGGCTTCATTTAAGAGTTTTTTTGAGTGTTTTGGAGCATGTTTAAATTCTGTTTTTGGTCGGATTTGTCACCTCTAACATGTCTCTCATACTTGTTTTGAAATGCTTTCTTATGCTCAAAAGCATGCCATACTTTGAGGCCATGATTTTAGTATGTTTTTAGCTTAGTTTCATGGAGATGCTAGCATTATTTTGCCATGTTAGAGGGCTGCGGGCCACTGTTTTTTTATTATGTTTAGTATGCTTGACATGTTTGTTTTGCATTCTAGTTTGTAAATCTTGGGGTGTGTGAGTCTCTAGCATGTTTAGCTTGCATTGATCTCATGATTTGGCATCATTTTAGATCATATTTCAGTCCCTAAATCATGCCCACTTGTTCGTGCTTGTCATCTCTTTCATGCTTTAAAGGTGTGTCCTTTTATGCCTAAGAATGGGCCTTGTGTATGCTTCCATGATTAATGCATTTTGGGATGCCATGTGAGGGGATTTGGGTGTCTCTTCGCATGCTAGAAATCTGTTTTTGCTTGCTTGGTGTATGCCATGTTTGGTCTTGTTAATGGTAGTAAGGTGTGCTCCTTTTGGTGCCTTGGACTTGGCCTTATTTGGTTTGCATATTGGCATGCTCATTGGTCACTCTTGCCACTGTTTTTGGGCTAGTTTAAGGGCTGCCCCATTTGACTTGAGTCCACCATTGCATGCTTACATAATGATTGTTGCATGTTTGATTGATGAAGCCTTGAGTACATGCTAGTTCTAGGCTTGATTGGTCCATGTCCATATGCCACTTGTGCCTTGCATGCTCTAGCATTTTGCATGCCTATTGTGTTAGTTGCATGACACTTGGCATGCCTTGCATCCTTGCATCATTGTTGCATTATTGAACCATGTTGCATACATGCATCTCATGGCTTGGTTTGGGGTTGTCAAACTAAGCATAAGAATTGAGAGGAGTTCACACTCCAAGTGGTGCAACTCACCTCAATTCTTGGTCACCAAGGCCTTGGACCAACACATGATAAGGCTTTGGATTTCATTTGCTTGTGTTGCATGCATTTACATCAAAATGCAACCTTGGTTCTTTGGGCTATCATGCATCAAAATGCACCATTGGTGGCCCAAGAACTAAGAGTCTTACCTCCTTGAGTCCCCAAGCATGATAGGAGGCAGTGACCATGCTTACATGTCCCCCAAAACCCATGCCATGCATTGCTGTCTTGCTGCTGCTGTCAATCTGTCTGCTGCAGGGACTTTCTGCCGGCCGGCAGTTTATTGTACCGATCGGCACTGTTTTTGTGCCGATAAACTCCATATGCAGCCGGTGGACAACTCAAAAAGCCGATGAACACTACCCCCAGCCGGTGGGGTACTTCAGACCATTTGGAAAGGTATTCCAGCACTTTGGGAATTTTTGGAGAGGCAGGGCAGTAAAAAACAGAAGCAGCAGTGCCATGACACGGGTTTTCTGGGGAAGACGGATCGAGCACGCATCATTCGCACATCCCAAGGCAGGGCTGAGGCCCCATTGCATTTATTTATTTATTTGCTTTGATTTTAATAATTAGAATTTGTAATAATTTATTCATTTATTCGGTTCTGTATTATTATTTGGTCCCTCCGAGTGAGGGCGAAGTTGTAATAAGTGTGCGTGGGTGTGTGTATGTCTTCCAATCCCCATTTCTTTCTTCCCTTTTATTTACCCGCTTATGTTGGTAGATTAGGGCATACTTATTTTAGCATACCTCGTGCAATGCATGCGTGCATTCATGCATTTGTTTACATGCACTGGGCTCGGTACATCATACAAACTGCATCGTATTTTCAATTCCAATTTGAATACGTGATGGTTGTAACATTTCACATGCCATGCTTAGGGTTAGCCGAGCCTACTCTAGGATGCATCTATGCCTGTGTTGCATTAGCCACTTAACATGAACTAGGTCATGCATGTTTGCTAACTGGGCTATTGTTTTGGGCATGGAGTACGATGTAAGTTTTTATGCTTTAGCACTTCGCATGCGTGTGAATGTTAACATGACAGTATGCTTACCATGTGGCTAAGTGCTTATATGAGATAAACTGTTTGAATGCCTGTGGGTGGAGGTTGGATTGCGTAAGTTGGAACAACTCATTGAAATCCGTATTTTAGCCTACTTGCGAGTAGCAAAAAACCAACACGTTTTCGAGACAAAACGGATATGCAATGTGTATTTCCAAATTAGGTGATCTAGTCTATACTTGTTTGCTGCGCGCATAACATAGTAATTCTAGGTTAATAATTGGGGTAAGAACGCATAAAGTTTTCAAAATTGGATATCACGGTTAGTAGAGGCCGGTCTTCGGACCGGGCGAAAGGGGGTGCTCATAGCTGACCTTCTCCGATCGTACCCAAGCTCCCGAGCCAAGTCACTTTGGCGATGACGGACACGTGGCCTTCGGCACCGAGTCAGGGTTTCCTAAATTCCCCCATTAAAAAATATTTAGGTGGCGACTCTGTAATCTGGCAAAGCAGTCCATGTTTGGCACTACTTTTTCAAAAATCTGTTTTTCTTCAAAACGATTTGCCAGAGTTGGACTCTTTGGTTCAGATTTAGAACCGCGACACTAACAAATCGAGTCCGAACTGTAGCCGAGGTCCCCCGCGGACGTGTTACAGTTTCTGGCGACTCTGCTGGGGAGTTTTAGAGAGCTTTACTCGAACTCGTGATATCCTGTTTTGACTACACTTATGTGTTTCTTTGCATTGCATGTGCATTGGTGCGCCTAGGACACCGTGTTGGCCATCTGCTATTCCTGAGCGGTTTGCTGGAGGCTTGTCTTGTCAAGGCATGACCATAAGGCTGACCGGTTGCGGGCTCTGCCAGTATGGAAACACAAACCCCGATTTTACCGGGGCACCCTTTTGACCATTCGACCTAGTGCATATCGAAATCCATAGTGACCATTCCAAACTAGGACAAGTTGCTTACCTGATATAGGTTGTTTGAAACCGCTACGTGCATAGTGAAACCCTAGCTCCTGACGAAATAGGACAGGGAAACCCTACCCCAACATAGGGGTGTATTGGCTCTCATTTACTTGCTATGTGCTTTTAGAGTGTATCTCTACAGGGAATGCATATACCAATTTGCGGGCCTGGTATCCGGCCTGCGGGCACCAGTATCAGTATTTTGAGAATCAGTTATATCCGCGGGTATCAGATTCAGATTTGGGGCAGTGATTTCGGGGAACAGTGATCAGTAATAGAATACAGTCATTCACCTTTGCTCGTATCCGTTCCAGTGAGGTTGAGCTGAGATGCTGTCTGTTTTCTCTTTTGCTAGGTAGTCCTGGAATCATAGCTTCAGAAGGCTCCACTATCCCCCAGGAACATTGGATTTGTGCTGATAGACTTTGTCAGGTCAGAAACTCAGTTCAAGGGTAATCAGGGCCAGAGAAGGCTAGTCAGGCATAGACCACAGTACCACAGCTACCAGATCAGTGATCTTTGAGCAGTCGGGTTGAGATTTCCGAGCCTACTGCAGACACAAATATACCGGTTGCTCAGTTAGATCAGGACAATATGTCGAGTCTGGAAGAGATGGTGCGCCAACTCCAGGATAGTATGAAAACCATGCAGCAAGACGCTGTCTGTCAAGCAGAATTCACCAAGCAACGGGCTGTGGTCATAGCCCAACAGGCAGAGACAATTGCCAGGCTAGAGCAACAAACCAGAGCATCTGCTTCGCATCAAGCTTCTCCACCACCAGGGGTTCAGACACCCGGGGAAACACCCAATGTCCAGGAAGGTACAGACATTCCGGTAGGGCCGGCTCCGCCCCCAATTTTACCCCAGCAATCCAAAACACCTACCAATCTACCGGACTCTCCCTTTGAGTTCAAGACGGACCCCACAGCGCTGAAGCTGAGTAAGCTGGAAAAGATGTTTAAGAAATCCCAAGGAGTCAAGTCCATTCCCGACATTGAGGATGGATATACGGACGCAGCAGTGACGCTGCCAGATCGGTTCAAGATGCCACAAATCGACCGATTTGATGGGTTCGGGGACTCCATGGTGCACCTGAGGCTGTTTTTAGATATCTTAAGGCCGATGGGCCTCACCAGACTACAGAAGTTGTCTCTGTTTGGCCGAACCCTGTCAGGTGTGGCGGCCATCTGGTACGCGAAACTGGAAGACGATTGTAAGAAGAATTGGGATGAGATGGCCGAGGCTTTTGTCGATCAGTACTCCTACAATACACAAATTGAGATTACAACCCGTGATCTCGAGACGACTAGGCAGGAGCCGAAGGAAAGTTTCTCCGATTTTGTAACTCGGTGGAGGGCCAAGGCCTCAATGATGACCATTAGGCCAACGGACAAGGATCAAATACGGATGGTTGTGCGCAACCTCCAACCCAAGCTCATGCAGAAAATGATCGTTCTCCCATTCCCTACCTTTTCAGATCTACATGAGATGGGAGTACAAATCGAGGACGCTATAAAGCAAGGCCTTATTGACCAGGAAAAAGAGCAGCCCAGGAGGGCATTTACCCACAGTTCGAATGCGACCACCAGTGGTGACACAGCTGCTATAACTTCAGACATGGGCATGGTCACCACCCCCACACAAAAAATGACCACCCCATTCACCGGTGCCTCCGAAACTAGTTCACAAACGGCCAAATACCCACCTCAGGGCCAAAGGGTGTTTACCCCACTGCACGTGTCTCTGTCAACGGCCCTGAGGGCCTTGATCCAAAAGGGGTATCTGAAGCCACTGGAGCCACAACCATTACCAAAGAAACCCCCTTCCTCACATAACCCAGCTGATTACTGTGCCTTCCATCAGCGAGCTGGCCATGACACTGACATGTGCTTTCGTCTTCGCCATGAAATACAAAATCTGATCGACAACAAGGTCATCGCCGTGCCAGTCGTGCAAAGTCTATCGGCATTTGATCAGTAAACCTGTGGGGGATAATGTGACCATGTGATCGGGGGATGAACTACCTGCGGGCGGCACTCAGTTTACTCCAGATGTGGCGTATGGCACGCACTGTTTTGAGCATTTGTGAATACTGGTTTTCGTGCTTTCTGACTTGGGTATTGAGTCAGTCTTGTTGTGTTGTATTGAGTCAGTCTTTTTTTGTACAGAGTCAGTCTTTTCATACTGAGTCAATTAGGTCTGTCTTGTTGTATCGAGTCAGTCCTGTTATGTAGGAGTCGGGTGATTCCGGGGGTGTTACCTCGGACATCACCATTTTGTTTTGTGTTTGTCTTTTCATTTTCTTTTGAGTCTGTTTCTGCCTTGGAGCCAGTTACACCAGAAGATTTGAATGAAACAGCAGTGATTTTCACGCTCTCGTGTTTGCTTCTGCCGTGTGCCAGTTGTACCAGAAATTCCAAATGAGATGGCAGTATTTGACTAGAAGCTGTGTCTTTTCTGTGCCTTGAATTCATTGCATCGACCTAAGTTTTCCAAAAGCTTTTTGAACACTGCGGTGAAAACGAAGAGGAAGGAATTCCTCGGGATTTGCAAAATTTGATCAATCTGAGAGAAAGATAGGCATGCTAAGCCCTTAATGAATGAAATCATGCTTGTTAGTGTGAGTACTGAGAAGGACCCTAGCTTTGATCCAGATTGGTTTTACACTGTCTTTAGCGCGAGCGATTTGTCGCTTTCTTAAAAACTTTCAAAAAAATGTTTTGCGCGGTCCTGCAAAGACATGTGTGGAATCGCTCTTGAGATTGTGCAGCTTAGGATCGCTCTCGGCCTCGAGACTCAACCCCTTTGCTTTCAAACCTTGAACTTGGATTCATAACGTTCAAGGACAATCATGATGTGAGGCCTGTGTGGCCAGCTTTGAAGCAGCCCTCGAACAAGAGGCACCAAAGTCAGATCAAGAAGATCAGATCTCATCAGAAGAAGCTTGCAAAGCTAGATCAGAAGCACCCCTCGAACTAGGGGCAAAAAATATCCGATGTGCTCGAAGAGCCAAAGGTGGATCTTTCTGCAAATCAATGACACCCATTCTCCTGGATTCAGATGACTTCAGGATCTCAAAACCATTTGGCATGGACAAAGCTACACTTTTACCTTTTGAGAGGCTCGCTGGGCCGAAAACCCAGAAGGGCGACCCAGGCAAAAGTTAGAGCAAAGAAAAGAATGAAAAAAGAAAAAAGAAAAAAATTCAAAGATACAAAAATGCAAAAAGAAAAGAAAAGAAAAATGCAAAAAAAAAAGGAAGAAGAAGAAAAAGGAATGAAAAGAATAGAAAAAAAGAAAAGAAAGAAGAACAAAGCTCGCAAGGTCGAAAACCTGCAATAGGCGCCTTGGCAAAAGATAGAGCATAAAAGGAGAGGTTAAATACCCGAGTGTACCTTAACCCCGAACTACGTAAGGCTTGATTCCCATGTTTGGGATACGTAGGCAACTTCACTCTGAAGTCCAGCCCTAAAACACTTCAAATTCAATGTCCATGAAATGGTTTTGATCATCTTTGCCTTCTCTGTATCCGAGAGTTCGGTTGTGATCGTCACTCTGAAGGATTGATTTCAATACGCTGCGGTGCCATTTAGACAAGGGGCAACTTTCCGTTGCCATTCAATGCACTGTGGTGCCATTCAAACAAGGGGCAACTTTCCGTTGCCATGCAGTGTCCTTCAGACAAGGGGCAATTTTCCATTGCTTATGGATCCGAGGTTGCGCATCTCAAGAGTAGGTTCCGTGCTTGTTGAGCATTGGCCGTTTACAAAAAATAGTTTTTGAGAATTTTTACTGAGGTTGACTAATTCTCTCGAAAATTATTCCATCTTTTCCAAAAACTGGACCATTTTCTTGGACCCAAAAAAGGAAAATTTTCAGTGCTCACAACCTAACTTGCGTGATTTTCAAAATCAAAAAGTTGAATAAGCATGTTAATCTAACTTTCATGTTGGTCAAAATTGTTTTAAAACCAAAAAAAAAAATGGTCAAAATGATGAACTAAGGGTACAGTTGAGTCAGGTGTTCTGCCTTTTCCCCATCATCAACATACTTGCCAAGAAGCGCACTCTACCTGCCAGAAAAAGGCACAACTGAGGTTAACAACAAAAGGGCTGAAAGCTCTCAACATCCTCTAAGCAACGAGGTATCAAGCCAAGTGCGAAGCACGAACTGGACTGGGCCGAGATATTCCACTCCATCATCTGGACAGATCTAACCATGTCCAAACTCCCCGGCAGAACATTGTCGACCGATGTCAGCCGCGGATTCGTTATATACCCAATTGTAGCGCGGCCCCTCTGTGAGAAAAAACTCACTGTTGTGAACAAGAAGAAGAATCCGGCGGAATGCTAGGGGCAAGACCCCGCAACTTTCTGTTTATCCATCAACCACCCAGGGGAGGGATAAAAAATGAGAGATTAAAGAATAGAGAGATGTGCGCTAAGAGGAAAAGCGAGAAAAGGGTTTTGAGAGAAAAACCGAGCTTGAGGGCCGAGTGAGGTGAGAATCACAAATGAGAAAGGGTGGGAAATAATACCCGCAGAAACTGGCTCCTCGTGCACTGAGAAGTCTCTTGTCTTTGCAACACGTCTGTGTGTCGTGTCTTTTGTTTTGTTTATCTCGATTCTTGTTTTGAGTCGCTTCAAGTGTCGATAGATGTGTTTAGGTAGTTTACCTTTGTTTTCCGTTGTTGGGTCGTCTTTGCTGTGTTCAGTCGTAGGCTCAATACCCAGTTAAGAACTCATTTCTTAATTTCAAAAAAAAAAATCATCTTGTGCTCAGAGTGCTGTGCCATTTTCCGCGTTTGTGCAAAATAAGATTCGTTCTTTCATAAAACCGCAGGGTTCAACCCTGGTCATGTGAGAACAGTAAAATTAGGACCTATCTGAAGCTATATAGGTTCCGGACTGCAAAGCAAAAGAAAAGAGGGAAAACCGAAGCATCTGAGAGTGTTTCACCTTCCGCAAATTCCGTGATTGTACTCCGGGTGTACCCCGTCAAGCCTTGTCAATGCTCCGAAGTATGGGTGTGCCTCTACCTCAAGCTCAAAATGTTTCTGCGGAAGTATCAACTGATGTCTCCGACGCGTAGCTCATCGTCGGTTCGCATGCACGAGTTGTATCCTTTTGAAATCTATTGTGACTCCTCCAAGAGATAAATCGGAGGTTGCGTTTGAATTGGTCTCGTTAAGGCGTGTATTTCCTTATTCAACATTTTATTTCAAACACACTGTTGAGATTGCATCGAATATGCATTGATTATTGTGCACAGAATGTGTATACACACTCGTCCCACTTGCATTATGCTGCATGTTCCAATTGCATTGTTATGCACCCACTTCATTTGCATCGTGATGCACATCCCAGTTGCATTGTTATGCACTCATTTCACTTGCGCTGTCATGCATGTTTCGCCCACATTGTTGTGCGCCTTTTTACTTGCATTGTTGCTCTTTCCTCTCTCGCGTGTACTACGCTGAGAGGTTTCTCTTTGCCTTTCTTTCCTCTCTCGCGTGTACTATGCTGAGAGGTTTCTTTTTGCCTTCTTTCCTCTCTCGCGTGTACTACGTTGAGAGGCTTTTCTCTTTCCTCTCTCGCGTGTACTACGCTGAGAGGTTTCTTTTCGCTTTTTCCTTTTCCTCTCTCGCGTGTACTACGCTGAGAGGTTTCTTTTCGCTTTTTCCCTTTCCTCTCTCGTGTGTACTACGCTGAGAGGTTTCTTTTCGCTTTTTCCTTTTCCTCTCTCGCGTGTACCACGCTGAGAGGCTTTTCTCTTTCCTCCTCGCGTGTACTACGCTGAGAGGTTTCTTTTTGCTTTCCTCTTTCCTCTCTCGCGTGTACTACGCTGAGAGGTTTCTTTTTCTTTCCTCTTTCCTCTCTCGCGTGTACTACGCTAAGAGGTTTCTTTTTGCTTTCCTCTTTCCTCTCTCGCGTGTACTACGCTGAGAGGTTTCTTTTCGCTTTTTCTCTTTCCTCTCTCGCGTGTACTACGTTGAGAAGTGTTGCTCTTTCCTCTCTCGCGTGTACTACGCTGATGAGGTTTCTCTTTGCCTTTCCTTCTTCTCTTGCGTGTACTACGCTGAGAAATTTTATCTTTCTTCTCTCGCGTGTACTACGCTGAGAAGTGTTACTCTTTCCTCTCCTGTGTACGATACGCTGAGAGATGTTGTGTTTGAGACTCTGGGTATTCTCGGTAGTCACTTTTAGCCTTCTCCGCGCAAGACGCCGTGAGAATTGCATAATTTTCTTACATCCTTTCTACATGACATGTAGTTTGGTTCATGTTTACTTGTTTGCATAGCATTCGCTTAAAATGTTGCATTTATTTTGCATAATTGCTTCATTACAGCATCCTTTGCATGATCATAAGTTATGCATTTGCATTGTGCATCACTTTGCTTCCTGCCCCCGAACTACGCTGGTTTGATTCCTTGCAAAGGGATACGTAGGCAGCCTGCGGGCACAACCATTTATCTATTTATATTTTGTTTGTCCAAGTCTTCGGCCTTGTCAAAAATGGGTCGTCTCTGGGCTTTGACATTCACTCCCGTCATTGTTATGACTCTCGAGTTCTGTCAAAGAGGGGCAACTGTAGACACCCCATTTTTGACCGTCCTCAAGACTTGGACGTCACCGCTTGAACACTCGGTGATTATCCATGTTTGTGTTCGTTTGGAGTTCCCGGAGTTCTCGGCCCGCGCGCCTTGCCTCAGGACCTCCAAACTCGACCGTTTTGTGTCTGGTTTTGCACCAAACACTTGTGTTTTGCCTTGGAAGGGCAGGGAATGCCTTGTGAGCCACCCCCACACACCACCGGCTATGACTAGAGGCCACCGGCTGGCTGGTTTTTCCATCGGCACTATATTGTGCCGGTCGGCACTATTTTTGGCGAAATGACCATTTTGCCCTGCCGACTACTGTGCACTTGCTTTCTGGGATATTTTCAGACAGCTTTGTAGCTTTTGCTCCCCTCCATACACGTGTATGGAGGGGATACACTCCTTCCAAGCTTGTTTGACAAGCTTTACAATGCCTATAAGAGGAGAGCTCCTCCTCTTGGCTAAGGGTTAGCATTTTGGAGGCAAAAACCAGAGCTTATACATATATTTCTCTGTCATATATCTATAGATACATAGATCTCCATCTCTCTCCTCTTGTGTGTGTGATTTTAGGCTTGAAAGTGTAGATTTACCTCACTTTTGCACCATTACACACACCTTTACACCTTAGCTCGAGATTGAGAGACTTGGAAGGTTATTTGTGTTGGTTTTGGACTGGTTTTGAGCATTAGAGAGTGGCTGCACCACTTGTTCTTCAAGGGATCTTCAAGGGTAAGAACATCACTTTATATTCCCCATTCTTGCAACCCTTTTCTACCCTCTTTACTTTGTGTTTTTGAGTTTGTGTTTAAGATAAAAAAAAGTCTTGTTTTTACTTATTCTTGAACCTTCTTTAAGGTCCTTTTTTGGTTTGAGCAAAGGTCCATCCTATTAGGCCTTGTATGGCCACTTTTGGTGCCTTTGCTTAAGCCCCTTTTTACTTGTTGTTCTTGGACTTCTCACCACTGAAAACCCACTGGTTTTCAGTGGTGAGGGAGGTGTTTTGAAGTCACATAAAGGGGAGGGACACCCCTCTCCCCTTGATCCCTTGTTTGCCTTTGTTTTGGGTTCAAAGAATAGCATGTATGCATAGTCTTGTGTGGCTTCATTTAAGAGTTTTTTTGAGTGTTTTGGAGCATGTTTAAACTCTGTTTTTGGTCGGATTTGTCACCTCTAACATGTCTCTCATACTTGTTTTGAAATGCTTTCTTATGCTCAAAAGCATGCCATACTTTGAGGCCATGATTTTAGTATGTTTTTAGCTTAGTTTCATGGAGATGCTAGCATTATTTTGCCATGTTAAAGGGCTGTGGGCCACTGTTTTTATTATGTTTAGTATGCTTGACATGTTTGTTTTGCATTCTAGTTTGTAAATCTTAGGGTGTGTGAGTCTCTAGCATGTTTAGCTTGCATTGATCTCATGATTTGACATCATTTTAGATCATATTTCAGTCCCTAAATCATGCCCACTTGTTCGTGCTTGTCATCTCTTTCATGCTTTAAAGGTGTGTCCTTTTATGCCTAAGAATGGGCCTTGTGTATGCTTCCATGATTAATGCATTTTGGGGTGCCATGTGAGGGGATTTGGGTGTCTCTTCGCATGCTAGAAATCTGTTTTTGCTTGCTTGGTGTATGCCATGTTTGGTCTTGTTAATGGTAGTAAGGTGTGCTCCCTTTGGTGCCTTGGATTTGGCCTTATTTGGTTTGCATATTAGCATGCTCATTGGTCACTCTTGCCACTGTTTTTGGGCTAGTTTAAGGGCTGCCCCATTTGACTTGAGTCCACCATTGCATGCTTACATAATGATTGTTGCATGTTTGATTGATGAAGCCTTGAGTACATGCTAGTTCTAGGCTTGATTGGTCCATGTCCACATGCCACTTGTGCCTTGCATGCTCTAGCATTTTGAATGCCTATTGTGTTAGTTGCATGACACTTGGTATGCCTTGCATCCTTGCATCATTGTTGCATTATTGAACCATGTTGCATACATGCATCTCATGGCTTGGTTTGGGGTTGTCAAACTAAGCATAAGAATTGAGAGGAGTTCACACTCCAAGTGGTGCAACTCACCTCAATTCTTGGTCACCAAGGCCTTGGACCAACACATGATAAGGCTTTGGATTTCATTTGCTTGTATTGCATGCATTTACATCAAAATGCAACCTTGGTTCTTTGGGCTATCATGCGTTGAAATGCACCATTGGTGGCCCAAGAACCAAGAGTCTTACCTCCTTGAGTCCCCAAGCATGATAGGAGGCAATGACCATGCTTACATGTCCCCCAAAACCCATGCCATGCATTGCTGTCTTGCTGCTGCTGTCAATCTGTCTGCTGCAGGGACTTTCTGCCGGCCGGCAGTTTGTTGTGCCGATCGGCACTGTTTTTGTGCCGATAAACTCCATACGCAGCCGGTGGACAACTCAAATAGCCGATGACCACTCCTTCCAGCCGGTAGGGTACTTCAGACCATTTGGAAGGTATCCAGAACTTTGGGAATTTTTGGAGAGGCAGGACAGTAAAGCAGAAGCAACAGTGCCATGACACGGGTTTTCCGGGCAAGACGGATCGAGCACGCATCACTCGTACATCCCAAGGCAGGGCTGAGGCCCCATTGCATTTATTTATTTATTTGCTTTGATTTTAATAATTAGAATTGTGTAATAATTTATTTAATTTATTTATTATTCGGACTGTAATATTTATTTGGTCCCTCCGAGCGAGGGCAAAAATGTAATAAGTGTGTGTGAGTGAGTGCATGTCTTCCAATCCCCACTTCTTTCTCTCCCTTTTACTTACCTGCTTTTTATGGTTAGTATTAGGGCATACTTATTTTAGCATACCTTACGCAATGCATGCGTGCATTCATGCATTTGTTTACATGCATCGGGCTCGGCACATCATGCAAACTGCATTGTATTTCAATTCCAAAATTGAATACGTGATAGTTGTTGCATTTCATGTGCCATGCTTAGGGTAGCCGAGCCTGACTAGATTACATCCCTGTATGCGATGCATTAGCCACTTAACATGAACTAGGTCATGCATGTTTGCTAACCGGGTTATTGTTTTGGCACGGAGTACGATGTAAGTATTTATGCTTTAGCATATCGCATGCGTGTGAATGTTAACATGACAGTATGCTTACCATGCGGCTAAATGCTTACATGAGATGAACTGTTTGAATGCCTGTGGGTGAAGGTTGGATTGTTTGAGTTGGAACAAACTCATTGAAATCCGTTTTTTAGCCTACTTGCGAGTAGCAAATTCGAAAGCATTTTCAAAACAAACGGATATGCAATGCTTATTTCCAAATTAGGCGATCTAGTCTATACTTGTTTGCTGCGCGCATAACATAGTAATTCTAGGCTAATAATTGGAATAAGAGCATGTAATGTTTTCAAAAAGGATATCACGGTTAGTAGAGGCCGGTCTTCGGACCGGGCGAAAGGGGGTGCTCATAGCTGACCTTCCCCGATCGTACCCAAGCTCCCGAGCCAAGTCACTTTGGTGATGACGGACACGTGGCCTTCGGCACCGAGTCAGGGTTTCCTAAATTCCCCCATTAAAAAATATTTAGGTGGCGACTCTGTAATCTGGCAAAGCAGTCCATGTTTGGCACTACTTTTTCAAAAATCTGTTTTTCTTCAAAACAATTTGCCAGAGGTGGACTCTTTGGTTCAGATTTAGAACCGCAACAAAGTCGAGAGTCCAAACTGTAGCCGAGGTCCCCCGCGGACGTGTTACAGATAGCTCTCCGTGGACGTAGGCAATTGCCGAACCACGTAAATATTCTTGTGTTTTTGTGTGTGATTGATTTCTGGTGTCTCACAGTCCCAATATTTTTGTCATGGTTAATGAGGATACAGATGGCAAGATTCTCACTATTGATATTCTGAGGAAGATAAGACAAATCCATGTGAACTAGTGTTGTATGTATAAGAAGGATTAGCCATTTCCTTATTCATTGTAAGGTGGCTAATGCTTCGTGGTCTTGGGTTTTCAGTTTGGTTTGAATCAATTGAGTTTTCCCGAAGGATGTAAAGCGTCTCCTTCATTCTTGGCATGGAGCGTGCGTGAATAAGTGGAAGAAAAAACATGGAACTTGATGTCGCAGGATATTATGTGGATCATTTGCAAAGAACATAAGAATAGAACCTTTGAAGGGATGGAAGCACCACTCTATAAATACTTGATTCTTGAATGGGTAAACCCATCCATGAGCAAATTTTTGGATTTTGTTGAGTCTTTTAAATAGCTTTGGAGGTATAGTTTGATGGTTGTGTTTTCACACATTCTGGGGTTATGAAGCCCAATTCTTTTTGCATACAGGTGGCACCCCCTCATATTTATCCAAAAAACAAAATTAGGGCTTGATGCACTATTATTGATGAACGACCAGTGGGAAGATTTGTCAGCATTAGATTTATTAATTGCCTCTAATGACAGCATTGCAGTATTATCATCTTTCTCAGATTCTTAAGGTCTGATCATAAAAGTCGTGGGGTTATTTATTAATGTGAGGTAGACAAGGTCCATAAATATGCTGAACTGGCATAAAAAAAATATGGGTCAATATGGGTCCTCTCTCTCTCTCTCCAGCACACATAATTGGTAGAAGGGTATCTCTCTGTTCTTCTCCCATGAAAAGAATCCAGGAAGACATTGAGCACTCCCTCTTCTATCTTCTTTCTTCTCTTCAAATTATCATATTAAAGGAAAGAAAAAAAAACAATTTTATTTCTTCCATATCTTCAAAAGTACCATTGTTTAAGTGATATGATATAATGTAAGTTGAAGGTAAGAAGAAGAGGTAGTGGAGGATTAAGAATGACAAAGAAGACTGTGAAGAGGCTTGCCAGGAGAGAAAGAAAGAGTAGAGGGATGTCCTCCAAACTTTTATAGTATTGGAAACTGATGCATACAAAGATATGAAAAGGCTACATATGTACATGTACAAATTATTAAATTAAGCAAAGAGAGAGAGAAAGAGGAACCTAAATAACTTTTCCTAATCAAAATTCATCACCCTTCATGACCGTAGTTTTAGCTTTTCAAACAGGATTATTTCTCAGTCCTGAACAAATGAAATAGACCCTTGACCTAATGCCAACTTGTATGAAAAAAGGCTATGTAAGATCTATTCTATATAAATTAGTCCTCCTTTCTTGTAGAGGTCAGAGCTCCTAGAAGCTCTGCTTTCTTTTTTTCCTTTTTCGGTTCAGGGCACCTTGTCTTAACTTTCAATACAGAAATGGAGAACTTATTAATGAAATCAACTGACCCAGCCTTTTTTAGTTAGGGTTAGTTAAACCAAGACCCAGGGGTGTTATTTATTAGTTAAACCAAGACCCTCTCAACTGTTTGTGAATATCACTTTACCTTTCTCATCTATGAACCCATACCTTTTGACCCTCTCAACAATAAAAATGTATCACTCTCACCCCCTCCGGATCCCTTTGGGACCCCTCCAAAAGAAGTGTATTTATACAGTTTTCATAGTTAAATGGGTCAATATGTGAGGGTTAATAGATGAGAGAGTTAAAGTAATATTCACTAATAGCTAAATGGGTGCTGGTGTAATTAACCCTTTTAGTTATTACCAGAATAGCCAAGGCTCAGAAATGGAGCACAAAATTTTATCCTAGCTAACAAGAGCAGAAAGCTAGAAGATCCAAAGAAGTTAGTAGGATTCTTAAACCTTATTCTTGACTTAGCTTTGAACCTTTAACCTAGTAGGATCAGTATCTATTGAGAAAGCATAAGACAAGGCAGTTACCCCTCAGAAGGCCAATCTTAAACCCTAAAAGTGTTCAGGCGTAAGTTTCTCCAAAATAAATTTCTTTAATCTATTCTCCATATATGTATATCATTAGCATGTAATAATAGTGAAGGAAAGACAGTTCAAAATGTTTTTAATGAAATGAACTATATTAATAAATTTGAAAAGAGGAAGACAGTTAAATGCAGAATTAAATCCTTGGAAAAACAATAGTTAAAACCATTATTGTGTACCAAAACTCAGGGTGCAACACTTCCAAGACATGGTATCTTGGGCATAACATTTTAGTTGGTCTGTCTTGTCAGACCATTCAAATTTCCAGAAATATCATTAACCTAAATGGCTATAATGTTCACATAACAATAAAGCAGAGACAGATGAAAAGGAAAAAGGTGGCATTGGACCTGCAGCCAACAAAAGAACGTTTTTGGGTTACTTCTTCTTCATTGGAGGCCGCCTCTAATGGACTTCTTACTTGTGTAGTGTTTGTACAGAAAAGGATATACGATGTTATCATCCAGTAGTTGCATCATGTGTAGAGCCATTAAGCCGATAATATATTGCCCAACAACCACTTAGCACTTGGGTAATTCAATTAAGTCATTCATCTTCCTAGTGTCTTCTATTATAGGGGAGAAAACAAAGATATCAGGACACTAACTTTTTGATGTCATTGAAGTCACATGAAGACGTGTACAGCAGTAATTATAATCATTTGGAACAAAATAAAATATATAGTGAACCTATTTACATTTCATGGGCATCAATCATGAATATACACAGAAGTATTTCCCAACCGGGATGCTGAACCCTTCTTGGTTCTTATGCCTCTATGCTGACAAACATATTGAACTTAAAACGGTTCAGCTGTCTGGAGCTCTAGGCAAGAGTAAGTGACAGGTTGGACATACATCTCATACCCTTAATCAATTGTAAGACACCGACTGCATCAAAAATAATCCATGACAGATCTATTTAACCATTGATGTGGAACGTAAGGTTGTGGAACGTTTCCTTTTTTTTCCTAATAAATCCTAATCCTATGAAACAAAGATAAAAGAATAAAAACTGTCAGCCAATTTTTCCTCCCAAATGAGTGCAAGCTGCAAAAGTTGGATTTAAAAGTAATAACTATACTATTTATTTTCTTTCATATACATATGCTTTGTAATTTTCCGACAATCTAACTTCTCAAATTTTAAATCATTTTTATCTCTCAAGCTTTAAATCATAATCTTCATTATTCTATAGTTTTCATATATACCTTGCATTTCAGAATTTAATTCTAAATGGCTTTCAGAAAAGAAGGGCAAAGGGCAATCACATTGCACGAAGCTCCCGGCACTGTGGGGTCTTAGGTCAGATGCATGCGAAGAGGCTGGTTCCATTGTTTGAACCCATGACGCATGCGTCGCAATGGAGCAACCTTACAACTATGCCAAGGCCCACCCTCAAATGATTTTCTAAAAATAAAACAAAACAATGTCCAAATAAATCAAAATAAAAAAATCTGAAAAAAAAGGAGGGCGATGTCATAATGCTAAACTGCCATATTACCTCCAATCAAACTTCAACCCCAATTAAGATTATACTAAGACAAAAGTTCAAAACGGTAAGACAGAAATTAGTAATTTGTACTCATTCATCATTGAAGCAGTTTCTATAATAACGAAGTCCACAAAACATCATGACTTTCCTCCATAAAGTCATTGAGATTAAGAGAGAACCTGTTTTGCAACAATTAGGGAATTTGGGACAAAATAAATTTTGAAGTTCCAAGAACAAAGTTCTTTCCCAAGTGGGAAAAAACATTAATGAAGTGGAAGCATCCACATTGTCAACAAGCATAAGGCACAAATAAATCTAGCAGTAGTTTATTACTGAATATAATCAGAGGTTGAGAAACAGTACACCCTTCTTGCCCAACAAAAACAAAAAAGACAATCTAAACCAAATCCTCCCTTATGCAGGCAAAGGCATATTGAACATAAATGGTTAATGATTTATGAACCTAGACAAATTGGGTTAGTGGCCTTCACAGAGGCTCATAGATGGACAATAAAGAAAATTTCAATCCAGTGAATTGATGTAACTGACTTGAATATCACGAAAGTAACAAAACAAAAAACTAATTTCCATATTGTTCTCATGCCTAAGAACCAGCAATTACCATTTATGGCCTGTCTACCACAAAACTTTTTTCTTCCAATTAATAAGAATCCAAATTCAATTGCTCTAAACCGACAAGCAAACCCGAAAACAAAAATCATAATCAAAGTGCTCATGTTTGTTTTCACATACATTGCCTAACTCAACTCAATCCCAAATAGTTGTTCTAAAAACTGGGAGGAAGGAAGGAGTGAAGGAAGGACAAGGGCATTCTCATAGAGCTAAACTAGCACTGTAAGAACAATAAAAACTGCAACCTTGATTGATACGGTACAGTTGTAAAAACATAAAATCTAGCCGGTAAATAGTTAATTGGGTTAAATACACTTCACCCCTTGTCGTTTAATCAAAAAACACAACATAGCTTGGAGTGAATTGTAAAAGTAACAAGATCTGTCTAAATTAACAATGTGTCTCTGACACACTCTGAATTATACGTGTGGTGCAAAATATTTTGAGAAAATGACACTTTTATCCTTTGTTTTTTGTATTCTCCTCTTCTTCACTGCAACCTGCAACACCACCGTGGTTTACTGTCCATCTACTTCATCACATCTCGGTCAGTTTGGGAATGCGTGAACTGACCTTCACCTTTCGAGGAACTATAGAGGCCGGGGATTATCCCCTCCTCTGCGCTTCTAACTAGCCCCGCTGCTTCTTTGGCATTTGCTACTCTGGAAAAGTTAGGCCTATTTGCAATCCCTTCTCTAAATCCTTCGTAACACATTTTTTGTTTAGTGAGGAGGATTTTGCTCACCCTTCCAGTTAAGGTGGAGCGTACGGGCATCCATTTGCCTACGTTAGGGGGTGTTCATGAACGTTTGCTCGAGTTATGCGAAATTCCCACTCAGCTCTCATGGTATTGACGGCGGTATGTGAGTAACGCAAATTTGGATTTAATGGGTATTGAAATTCATCTCCATCTGCAACCCAATGGTGACCCATTGCTGAATATAGATCAATCACCGTATATCTCATGATGCTATCGCTTGATATAGCTATAAAACTTTTGTTGTGGTATGATGCGATATTTATACCACATATACACAGTTGTTGTAACATGCACAAATTCAAAATGGAGATGGACGCAAGTATTCATGTCTTATAAACTCTAAACTCACATGCCAACAATGAAGTACTGATACTTCAGGAAGTTCACATGGTAGCTGTATGTTTGAAATTATTATAAACAACTATGCATCAGAGTTGTCACGTCAACTTTTATAACCTGAACAACTATGCATCAACTTTATAGGAGTTGTCACTTCGACTTTTATTGACTACTCAGTGCATATCTGAAGGTTTTAAGCAAAGTTCAAATCCGCTTAGAAATTTAATTTCACTTTTCCGCATTCAAATATAATTCAATTTATTTTACCTTGACAATATATTTAATTTCACTTTTCACCTGACATATTTAATTTAATTTAATTGGAGAAATTTAACCAATTTAATTTCAAGTTAACTATGTGTTGATTTAAGTCGGTGTTGTTCTTGTCTGCATACTAGGCTAACTTTTATCTGTAACACTTTCAAGTTCTATACATCGAAAAACCCATTCATTCTAACTCTACTACAAATTAATCTTCAATACATTCTAACTCTATAATATTTTTTCTTCAAGGTTTATGAATCTATTTGAAGCTGCATAGGGTGGCTTTTTAAACACAAAGGGTTTAATTGTTTTGTTGTTTTGTTCTGACACCCCCTCATCCCATTATGAATTATAGAAATTCACATGGACACAGTAGCTATGGTACGACCTCTTGCTTTTTTTTCATACAGTGAGTAGTCTTGTCAAAGTCGGCGCAGTGATACGTCCAGTATTTCTCAATGATGCAGTGATGCAGTGACTTTAACAGACGCAATAAATTGTATGCTTTGTTTTTTCCTCAGATGCTATGTGACTTTGTGTAGCGATGCAGTAGCATGTGACTTTTTTCCTCAGATGCAGTAATGCATGTGACTTTGTACAGTGATGCAGTAATGCATGTGACTTTCTGACTTTGTAAATTATATACTTTGTGACTTTTTTCCTCACATGTAGTGATACATGTGACTTTGTGCAGCGCGACTTAGATGCTTTGTTTTTTTTCCACATTTCAGAACTCATCTAAGTCACATTAATACGACCACATGGCAATAGTGTTGACAAACAACTATATAAAGGACTGAAAGAGTGATGGTAAACACACAACCTTTCCACTCAGTTTGCCCAAGGAAACTATAAAATCAAATGGAGTATAGATTCACGGCAAGGGGTAGGAATCGCAGAGGTGAAAGTTCACGAGGAAGAAGAGGAACGGGAAGGGGACTCGCAGGGGTAGGAACTTCGAAAGAGGTGAGAGTTCATGCCGAAGAACGAGAGGGGAAGGGGAAGTGGCGATGCTGAAGATGAAACACCATTTGCTTTGTTAGATGCCTCTTGTGCTTATCATGATAGGTTTGGGAAGCGACATTTTGTCATGCCCAAGTACTATCGAGATCCATCTGGCTTCGTGGAGGATCCATCTAATAATCAAACAGGATATGGTTTAGCAGACGCTAAAGTTCTGAAGTGGCCCACACTATTTATAGAACGAGTGCAAATGGAAGGACTATGTCGGGAAAATTGATTGAAGGTACCAAAAGCACGTTCAGTTGAGATCCAAAAGGAAGATCCAGCTAATGTTGATCGACTGTGTGAAAGACTTTGACGTGAGATTTCTCAAATGTGCCGTAGGTCAGCCCGCGATATGAAACTAATCTATATTTAAGTCGGATGCCAAGAAGAATGGAACAGCACCAAATGCTGCAGCTATCAAGGCTATCAAGGACGATCCTGTACTTCTCTCTGACCTTGAGCTCTCTGATTATTCGGACTCTGAAATTGCCGATTTGAGTGAGGATTAGGCGTCTATCTGTCTACTAAATTATATTAGGTTATCTATAATTATGTGTTGTGTGTGTTAAAATAACTCTTTTGACAATGAGTTTGTGAAAGGTTTGTCTAATATTTGTCTATGTAACTGTTAAGTATTGTACTCATCGCTTTATTTTATGTACTGTGTTATGTTGAATGTTTCCACAAATTATTTTTGTGGAATACTTATGTTTGAACTAGCTATGTCGTTCTAAAGTGTTATAAGTGTTATAGTCATACCTTTATTTTATTTTCCTGTTCGTAGTAGTAATTAGCAAATTAGATACTTTGTATATGCTGTGTGAAGTTTTATTTAAATATTTCTTGGCAACAAATATTTAAGGGAACAACAAATATTTAGTTTCGAAAATTTCGCAAAAATAGGTTTAGTTTGGGAAATAAATTAGTATAGGAGTTTAATTTGGGAAAAGCCCCGACAAAATCTCTCCGAAACTGCGCAAAATGTGCTCTGGGGATGGTGCGTGTCTCGAGGCCATTATTTTCTTCTCTTTTTTCAATTTTTAATTTTTATTTTTAATTTTTAATTTTTATTTTTTATTTTTGTCTATCATCGATCTTTTTTAAATTATATTTTAATTATATAACAAAATAAAATTTTAATTTAAAATTTTATATTTAAATAACAATTTTAAAAATATCAGGTAAATTAAGCAAATATTTAATTTACATTTTTTCATATTTTTTTTTTACTTTTATATTTTTAAAGTTATAAGCGGTGATCATTGATTCAATGGTAAAATCTTAGTCTAATAATCTTTGATATGATGTTTATGCTTGCTTATTTGTGGTTTTCTTTTTATTTTTTTTATGCCACATCATTACAGCTTAAATCAGAACTCTAATTTTAGAGCTCTTAATCACTACTCTTTAGACAATTCATGCCGTTTATTTTTTAAATATTTTATGTATAAATTATTTATGTAAATATCAAATTGATCTGATAATCGTACATATAATTTTATCATTTTAAAAAAAATAACAATGGATGCGAAACATAATTTCAAAATTACATAATTCATTTTTAAATATTAAAATAATAAAATTTGGTAGCTAAGATTGTTTATCAATACGATATTTTATATGAATAATTTATATATAGAGATCTAAAGATGACTGAGTGAATTATAGAATATGGATTGAATAATAATAATCAACAGTTGTGGATTGGTTTTAGTTTAAAAGCGCGGTTACGAACCATGCTTTATTTAAAAACCGAATTTTCTTTAAAAGCGTGGTTTATAGCAACGCTTTCTTAACAAAATAGTTTTCTTTAAAAGCGTGATTTATAACCACGCTTTCTTAACAAAATAGTTTTCCTTAAAAGCGTGGTTTCTAACCACGCTTTCTTAATTAAAAGCGTGATTTGTAACCATGCTTTTATGATTTTATTCATTTTCGCCGTCTGGGCCAGAAAATATAGTGAAAGCGTGTTTTGTAATAACGTTTCAACTTATTTTGGGAATTTCGGCCAAACTAGGCTTAGTTTGGGAAATAGGTTACTATTTTGGCTTATTTTGGGAAAAGGCCCAATTGTGATTGATGAGAAATATAGCTACGGCCCACGTGACACCTAAGAGCAACCAATAATTTTTCCTTATTATACATTAAATTTTATTTTAATTCATTATTTTTTTAGTTATAATAGTCAACCTAAACTTTAAGTTAAATTACAATTTGACGATTCAATTAGTTTGGTATTAAAATTTTGAATAAATTATAAATATATTTCTTGAAATTTGTTTAAAATACAAATCATTTCCTATTATTTTAAAAACTACATCACGTTTCTTGAAGTTTTAAATTTTATAACTAGTTATTTTTATTAATAAATTATATCTAGTTAATTAATATATTTTTTAATAACGTTAGAAATTTGTTTTAATTAATAATTCAGGTAATTTTATTATTATTGTATAGGAGAGCAATTGGAAATTTATTTTTTTAATTAATTTGTTAAATAAAAAATTCTAACAATGAGATATTTATAATTTTTCAAAACATCAAACACAATCCGTATTTTATGCGAATCTCAAGTGATGTATTTATAATTTATCTTAAAATTTTTAACAAAATTTGTCTTGTGCCATTTTTTAAGGAAACTTTGTAATTTTCTTCATTTAATAAAGGGAAAATTACACAAACGGTCTTTATAGTTTGGACCTTGTGTCACTTTGGTCTCTGACTTTTCAATTGTGATACATTTGACCTTGAATTTGAATCTTGTTCCAAATAAGGACAATTGAAGATACCATTACTCAATTTCAAGGACAAAGTCGTCAATTTGATAAAATATAAACTAATTTAACAAAAATAAATGTTAAAAAAATATTTTTGAATTTTTAAAAATTATTTCAATTACAAAAAAAAAAAAAAAAAAAAAAACCCAAGATTTAGCGTGTTTTGCAATTTAAACCCCAGGATCTTAATTTTGACAATTAAAACTCTAGAGTTTCTTTTGTGTCACAATCTAAGCCCCCGTCTATCTCCGTTTCATGAAGTAATGGACAAAGCCATTTTTGGCGCCTAAACCAACCCAAAACGACGCCATTTTTAAGCCTCATATAAAAGGTCCCAAATCTTTGATTTCATTTGATTAGGGCTAAACTTTGTTCCAATTTCATCGATTAGGGCAAAGGGGTTATTGTGATTTTGAAGAAAATCTGGAGCAACGTTTGAAGTACTGGTGTATACTATTATTTGGAGTGTTGGTAAGTGATTTATACAAATTTTTTGTTTCTTTGTTCTTGTAATTTGTGTATGAAGTTTTTTTTTTTTCTTCTTTCTTCTTTGTTTTTTTTTTTTTTTTTTTGATTCTGTGAATAAAGTAATGGCAAACTGTCATGACCCAAACCCGCTTCTATAGGTTTAGCGTTGTAACCGGCCAGTAACCCTTGGATTACGAAGGCCTCTTAACAAAATAACATGGAATTAGGGGCTACGGAAGCAATAAACAAAAATATACATAGTCCATTGAGCTGCGAAGACATATATGAGATAGATATTCTTAAACTTTAATAAAGATATGTGTGACGTCAAAAGATACAATTGATACACATCACTCTAAGTACTGTACATATTAGCAGAAATTTGTCCATAATCAACATAAAGAACCAAAGTCTTAAATATTCACAAAACATGGCCGCTGGACTTGACATGATCCGGAACCTCCTCGGGAGGCACAAAAGGTGGCTGACAAACACAAAACTCTTCAGGCATTATCTTAAGCCTAGTCACGTACCTGGTCACCTATATATATAATATAAATAGTGAGCGAGAGCCCAGTGAATAATAACCAAGTAAAGGGGTTTTAATGAATGATGTCCATCATAGAGTTAGAAATCAGAGTTTATATCAAAAATAGAGTCTTATGCATATTCAGATTTCAAATCAGAAACAGATTCATATACTTGTTCATATTCATTTCAAAGTTCATACATTTCACATCATAGTACGTGGCACATCCATTAGTATTAACAAATCCGATGACCCATAAAGGGACAGCCGTGAAAGCATTCTGATGACCCATAAAGGGACAGCCATAAGTCATTCCGATGACTCGTGTGCACAGAGACGTTTTCAATGACCCATAAAGGGACGGCCATAAAGGCATTCCGATGAACCATAAAGGGACCTGATGACCCATAAAGGGACGCAAAATATCATATGATGCTATAGATGCCACGAGTACATTTCAGAAACTTGGAAGATCATTCATTCACACAAAACATAACATTTCAGAAAACTAATCATGTCATATCATCAGAAAATAATCAAAGTCTAACATAACTTTACAAAGTTATTACTCACAAATAACAGATGGCCCCAAACAGACGAATAGAGTAGGCAACTCAGATATCTTGAGGGACGTGACCTACACAGGTACCAAATGAATACATACTGAATTACACACCCGGAAACATTTACTTTGTTTTTTCTTATCTTGGTGTGTCTCTACTTTAATCCTCATTACTGTGTCTTAATCATGGCCTAGGAATGTCTAAAATGGAATGAGGATGCAAAAATGCACTTGAAAACACTTAACAAAACTTGCTGAAAACAGGGTCCTCGCTCGAGCGCAACTTCCTACACTCGAGCGGACATGCAATATGTGAGTGGTCACTCAAGCGCAAGATCTGTCACTCGAGCGGTCTGTAAAATTTTTCAAAAGTGCTGGTTGCTTGATTTTTTGCTCGCTCATACTTGCTCGACGCTCGCTCGAGCGTAAGACTCATACCCTTGCTCGAGCATAACTTTTTTCGTTCAAGCGGTCTGCAAACACGCAAACTTCTGGGAGCATGCGATTTTATGCTAGAGCGGACTTTTGGTTGCTCGAGCGGAAGTGCAGAAATAAAGGTGGTCGCTCGAGCATAGGACTTGTCGCTTGAGCGTGGAAGTAGAATTTTGGAATTTCCAGAATTGCTTCCAAGCTTCAAACTCGATCCCAAAGCTGTAAATCATGTTTTTGGGCCAAAATCGTAAGGAAACTTATATAAACTTGGAACACATGGTGAATTAAAAATCATTTCACAAAATTAAGGCTAAAAAACTTGCCAATTGTGCAAAAACACTCTTCATTTCATTGAAAACATAACATGTATAACATGCAAGCTTTATCTTGCTTCGAAGCTTCCAACCATGATCATTTTCCATAAAATGGTATCAAACAAGTTAAATTTTCCAAAATAATGGTAAGATGAACACATGCATGAGGGAATCTTCTTGAAATCAAACTCAAATTGTGCTCAAATGGGCATGCATGCATGATATGATCCAAATTCTCTTAATTCTAGCTCAATTCTCACATCAACCCATCTCTACCACTTGAATTCTTACATGAACTAACTCAATTATACAACTAAGAGTTTGGTTCCCTACCGCAAGTGTTTAACTATACTCTATAGAGGCAATTGTTTGAAGTTCCAAGCCAATCTCCAAGTTCTCTAGCAATTCCTTTGCTTGAATTCAACTCTCTCTTAGTCTCTCTCTCTCTACACGTTTTGGAGCTTGAAGATGAGGAAATGAGGGTGCAACAATGAACTAGTGGTCTCAAATTAGCCTTATATAGGCTTAATTAAGAGTTGGTTAATTAATTGACATTAATTATTTTAATTTTAATCGTTCCAAATCGAATTTTAATTAATACCTACACAAAATTCTATAAATCTCAATAACACATAAATCAAGTCAATTGCTAAATCGGATGCTGATAAGGCTTTTAATGTGCAAACCGAAACGAAAACATGAACAAATCTGCCTATGAGAACGACGATGAAAGTACAAATATAATATATTACACATGCAATTAATTCAGGATTGATCTTAATAACTTATTAGACATATTAAATTATGGATTAACGTTAATCATGGGTCGGGGTTGTTACACAAACTTTGTATTTGTATCTTACTTTATTGCATGGGTATGTGTGTGTGCGTGTGTTTCTTACACAAACTTTAGTGATCCAAAACGATTCCAAAAGTTTTTTTTCTAATATATTTCCTTAAATGTTACTATAGGAAAAAAAAATCAATTATATGAACTAAAATCTAAAGTGAGTTAAGTTTTAACAAGACAAAACATAAAAATGGGTCATAATTTTTATAGAAATGATTTGTTACATGAATATATATATATACATATATATATTATTGGATACCTAATAGTTTAAAGAAAACTACTCTAGAACTACATTAAATTCTCAAGTGTAATATTTATAAGTTTACTCCTATCGTACTATATCTTAGAGCATGTGGCGTACCACGTTCCCATTCTTGTTCCCGTTTCATGTACTGGAATGATCTTATTTTAGGTAACATAGCACATAACCTCTTTGTGATTTGGAGTAAAATATAAAGTTATTGTCAATAACTTTTATAAAAAGTCTATATTACCCTTATTTTGCTATTTTGTTGTTTAATTTTCTTTTGTATGACATCACAATCCAATCTTTCTCATCGTATTGGAGCTTAACCCACGACACTCACCAGTTGTTTTCACATCCAATGACCATAATCTCTCTGTTTTTTTCACCGTTTCTTCAGCACTCACTATTCTCTTATTTATTTATTATTTTATTTTATGGAAGAAGCCATGATTGTCCTATCTGTAGCAACCACAAACCAAAACCCAATTCCAACTTACGATTTTTGTTTGCCGTGGGTAGTCTCTAAATAACTTTGTGTACATCTATATATATACACTATTGACTTACCAGTCTTTGCATTACAATTTGCAATTTTTATTAAACCACCCAAACTATGTTTCTTAATTCCAATTGGATCCAATCCGTTTCACAAATTTGTTTGGAGACTTGCTTTTGAACCTAGATATGTACATATATATATATATATATATATAGTTGTAGTGCTGGTGGATGGTGTGATTAGAAATGGTGGCAGATGGTTTGCGTGGCCTTGGGTTCTCTGCCTCTGCCCGCACCCCGACCTCGGCCGCAACGTCCGCCACGACCATAACCTCGGGTCTTCCTTGCGCTCTAGGGGGGCCTTAATATGGACCTCATCCTGAACGTGAGAGATATTAATGAGAACTGCATCATGTGTACTCGTGGTCGCAGTCGAACTAGTCCCCACAAAAGTAGGTGTATGTAGTGTGGGAGTATGTGATATACATGTATCAACTCCAACACTACACATACCTGAATGTGTGGTGGTGGTAACTGGTGGGTGGGGTAACAACCTCATGCATGTATCAGGGAGGTGTCCAATCAGGGTCAGCTACATAAGGTATGCTAGTATGTTGGGTAGGATGTACGTAGAGGGAATCTGTAGATATGTATGGGGCACTGCGGTGGGGTCACTGATGTCCAAGGACCTGATGTGGTCGGCGCTTGAAGTGGAAGGCACTGACGTGGACGACACTGATGTGTCTGGAGCAGCTGCAGCACTGTGTACACCGTAGTGGCCAAAATGCAGACAATCCCCCGATGGGCATACTGGATTACCTCATACAATAAGTCTCGGATCTCTGCAACGGCCTGCAAGGCATGCTGTCCATCACGTCTGAAAAGAGCGTCCTCAGCCAATTGATATGACCTCCGAGCTCCAGCCACCTGAACAAAAATTCGGACGTATTAGGCTACAGTTGACTGAAAGTAAATCAATTATGATCTTAATAATTATCTGACACTGTTATGATACTCACCAATGCCTCAAGAGAAGGCCCAACTCCCTGATATCCAGACTCAAACAGGTGGCTCGGATTACCGACTAGTAGACGTATATGTTGCCGATACCATAACATGTAAGGATCGGACGAAGGGAGCACCTCATCGCTCCAGTGAGCTTGTACAATACTGTCCTGACGGACATCCATTGCTGTATATATCGCATATAAAACAGACTCCAGTCAGTGCCAGCTCGGCTATGCTATCAGTCATATGCAACCGCCACTCGATGTCGAACCGATCCGCACGGACTGGACCCGACCAAACTGTCGAAGGACACGATCAGGGAGATTCCACTCAACCACATCAAAACAAATAAGTGGCACTTTTGCCATCCATATCTTCTGACCTAGTCGGCAGTAGTCTGGAAGCGTACTGAGGACCCCAGCATAAGGCTGACATATAAACTACAACAACGACAAGTGTATTAAAATTCGCTCGTGAACTCAAAACATATACAATGAACAAGACAACTAAAATGCACTAATTTCATACCTACTGCCCTGTCGAACTGGTCTCTATAAATGACGACTACGTGGGTTGATACGACCTCGTGGCCGAAATCAACCCTCCACCAGTTACCTCTCGAGGTCCGAGTGGCAACTGCATGTCTCCCTGGCATATGGGAAGCTCACCAGGAGCAACCACTTGTCGTCTAGACGGGGCAATGCGAGAATGAATCTCTCCCACACCCAAATCTGCACTAGTTTGAACACATTACAATACTGATATATGTCATACAATATGAATTGACATGTAATAAAATTCTCACTAACTGTAGCAAGACAAGTGGTCCTCCGATCTCCTTCGCACCCACTTGAGCTGCTCGACACAGCATCCTATACAAGCATGCCAAAGCCGCGCCACCCCAGCTGTACTTGCCAATCTCGTCAATGTCTCTCAACAGTGGCAAGTACATAAGCTTGAGCAGGTTCTGTGACTTATCAAGAAGAAGTACCCCCCCCCCAATAAGCCACAGAATATATGCTCGGGCATGCTGCTGTACCAACTCAACTAGAGCCTACTCTGGAAGAGGACCAAAATGCTCGGCCAGCCACCTCACCCTCAGTCTACCTGCCTGTAAGTCTGCAAGTGTAGGTGCTACTCCCAATAGCTCACCACATAGAGCTACATATCCACTGCTCCCTCGTAAATGATGGGTCAACACCAATAATTGCTCGCCCGTCAATCCGTAGACCATATAGGACAGATACGTCCTGCAATGTGACCGTGGCCTCTCCGATCGAGAAATGGAATGTATGAGTCTCTGTGCGCCACCTCTAGGCCAGAGCAGTGATGAGTGGGTGGTCCAGTCTAATATGACCGATACAGTAGACACCATAGAATCCTGTGCGTAGTATATACTGCAAGACTCTATGGTCCACACGGATGCTCCCACAGGCTAGAATCTGCTCGGCGGCATATCAACACTGTGCGTGCCTCCTCCTGCATAACAGAATGACTAGTTTAAATAATAGCATTATCACGTAAGATAAAACAAATGCAGGGTATTTTAATTGTAAGCATAAAGTCCAACATACGTTATTGCATACCGAATGCTCCCATATACTGTCGGCCTGATATGGATGAATGAAAAGTGGGACCTCCTCAGGTAGATGTGCTATGAAGCCTGTACAAGTGAAATACTAGATCATAACAATAAAACTCTCATTTAATCATAACAAAAGAACTATAATTATTCCATAAATTACGATTTGTAAAAGAAAAGTATGCTCAACTATTTCAAAATTTAAATTTGTGTGATACTATATATGAAAGCAATTCACTAAAATGTAATTAATTTTTATTTCAAAAACTTGATTGGTTAATTGTAATTTAACTATAACAATTAAACTCTAATTATTCCATACATGACGACTTCTAAAAAAAATGTGCTTGTTATTTTTAAAATTAAAATTTGTATGCCACTAATATGGAAGCAATTCACTAAAATCTAATTATAATCATAAAAATAAACTCTAATTATTCCATAATTTGATGATTTTTAAATATATATATATATATATATATTTCTACTTTAAGATTTAATTATGTGTCATTAAATATGATAAACAATTCAACAGAACCTACCGTTATCTATGCTATAACTAATATAGAAATCTTTTCAAAATAATTTTAGGGCTTCAGTTACACAACTTAATAATGACCATGAATATAGTACAGTAACATGTGGATAGTTTTCCTACATAAATATTTGTCAAAAAATTCAATGAGAAAATTTTGTTTCAAAAATAGGTTGATGATTACATTTATGGCATATGTGACAAAACTTAATTATTGATTTTGTAATGCTAAAAGTTTCAATAAAGTATAAAATTTTTAAATTAAATAAATTTATTCATAAATTGTAAATGTGAAAAATGCTTGGAGCATTTGAAAATATTAAATTTATTCATAAATATTAAATTTTCAAACGGTAGAAGAACTATTTGATTAAGTATAGAATTTTGTAATACTATTGTCAGTCAAGTACACAATAAAAAACTTAGGCCTATGTGCTACAGTTAAATTTTTTGCACACATATTTCGTTTAATTTCTTTGCTTAGTATGTTAGTTGTAAATTGTTTTTTAATATAAAACAATTACAATATATAAAGAGTTAAAAATAAAAATGATCTATTAAAAATTAAAAATGATCTATTTAAAAGTTAAAAATTAACAATTACAATATAGTTTAACATGGGATCATTTGCACTACAAGCTAAAAATTCACATGGGCTGTCCAATTACAATATCACAATTAAAAAGCGCAATCATTTTACAATTTCACAATTCACGAAACTCATGTAAGCATTACATAGTCTTCATCGACCAAGCCGCACCGGACATGTTTGCCTGTCATGACCTGTCTGCTGGCACTCACTACAATGAGCGGTCAAACGCCTATCTGATATATCCATCTCATTCGGAATACGGGA
>JAPPVO010002098.1:0-18239 GCA_030407325.1 Camellia japonica
CATCCTCTTCTGTGGGATAACCTCTGCACCATCATCGCCATCTGGATCAGAGCTGTCATCCTCCGGATCTCCTCGGCCCGCCTCCGCTCCCGGAACCAAGACCGGAGCCTCCCTCCCCAGGAGATGTCTCTGACACTCGATCTGCGACCTCTCCTCCTCATCATCGACAATGGGTGCCCTGCGTCTGCGTGACGACCCTGCTCCTCGAGCTCCTCGGTAAGGCCTGGATGGCCCAGCTCCTCGCGGCCCAGTACCTCGAGTAGGTCTAGCACCTCGGCCTCTCTGAGAAGGCCCTGCTGGCCTGGCCCGCGATGGAGCATATACGGGAGGCATCTGAAAATCAAAAGTGCAATACATCAGTTCAAACATAAAAAGCAGGTGCAAGTACAGTATGTGAGTGGGGTGTGTGCCAGATGTGTTCTACACAGCCTATCAGTGCAGCAGAATGCTCAAAACCAGTATGTTAACAGAAATATGATAAATGCAAGAGAGATGAAGGGTACCTGGAAGCCCATGATGGACATCTGTGCCTCTCTACGCAGGACCATCCCCTCAAGTGAGGCTACCACCCCGAGCATCTGGTCTATGTACTCCCGAGGTGGCTGCAAACACAAGCTCAACTCATCAATAAATAAGCAACTGCCAAAATGTCTGTGTGATAAATGAAAAATGGTAGAACATACCGGTGGTGAGTCGGGATCACTGACATATCTGTGACCAGGCATCGGAGGCTCCATAGGGATCGGAATCGGGGAAGTAGTCCCATACTGCCAACTCGTCAACTCAGTCGGCATGTCTGGCCATCCAGGATGATCGAGAGTCGGAGGGATCGGAGGAATCGAACTGCCTCTACCTCTAGATGCACCAGCCCTGCTAGAAGAGGGGATGTCTGCAGCACGGGCACGACTCGAAGATGATGCGCCAGTGGGCCTCAGTGGTGGAGCCCGTACTCCCGTCAAGGGGGGCATCAGATATATGCGGCGATAGGTGGCGTAGTTCCCCTCAATGAGATGTAATAAAGCATCGGAGCCCTGCATGTCCCTAGTGACCTCCTCAGTAGATAGCCTGTCGGCAGTCCGCATAGTGGGTGGTGGCACAGCAGGGGGGTCCTGAGAATTATACCCCCATATCTGACGCTGGAAGCGTTCCCCCAGGAACCAAGCCCTGCCGACCGGTCCCTCGAGCAGGAACCTATACTGGGAACTAGTCGATCCTCCGGGGTGCTGATTCTCGAGATCGTCGCCAAAGACTGCCCAGGGTTGCCAGGTGATCTGCGGATAACCAGTGTACAAATCAATCAGAAATCAAGAAATACAAAGCAGATCAAAGATGAAAATGAAAGGAACTGAGAGTTCTGAACTACCTCTGTCGCGCGCACGGTGTCGAAGTACTGTCGCAGAGAGAAGAGAGTCTCTCGAGGCCTCGATAGGTGCTCGCCCTCAAACATCAATGAAAACGGAGTCATAGGAGGTCCTGTCACCTCCATCTCCGGGGCCAATGTGGGGAAATATGCATATACCCACAGCTGAGAAAAGCAGTGCGGAATGTGAATACAAAGTGCTAAAGGCAGAATACAGAATGCAAAGTGCGCCGTGTGTGCAATGAACAAGTAATGAGGAGCAAAATGTAAATCAAGAGGACAGAACGTACCTCCCAGGCTCTCCAGTAGCCGCCAAGTAAGTCCCCCCGCCCACGAGAGACTGCGCTCATATAACAATAAAGGGTAGCCAAGGCAGCGCCACCCCAATCATACTGACCGACCTGTGATAGGTCTACCAGAGCACTCAGTAGATACAACCCGACCATGTTCCCTCTATCGGCAAACAGAGTGGTGCCAAAGAGGAACATGAGGAAACCACGGGTATACTGCTCGACCTCCTCGGGAGACTCAGGCTCCATCTGTGGCCGCCGAAAATGGGAAGAGAACCAAGTATACCGGACCCTCCCGGTACCTCTGTCTACAGGTGGGCGAGCCCCCAATAGATGAATCCAAGCAGCCTCCCACTCACTCATATCCTCGTCGTAGGGAATGGGTCCACCGCCTACGTCTAGGCCGGTGAGTACAGCGAAGTCCAGTGGGGTCATAGTCATATCCCCGGTGGCAGAGAAATGGAAAGAATTGGTGGTGTCCCACCATCTCTCCGCCAGAGCAGCAAACAATGTCCTACTGATAAGACAATGAGATAACCCTCTGCAGAATGGTCCGAATCCAGCAAAGTCAACCAAGTCCCGGACAGCTTCCGGAAGCTCAGCATACCACTCCCTCGCGGCAGTGGAGCCATATCCTCGTACCGTGCGAGAGCCCGCCTGCATTTAGAGTGAATGCGTGTATCAGCAAATGAAGTGAAAATGAGCTGTGTGCAAATGAAGTGAAAATGAGCTGTGTGCAAATGAAGTGAAAATGAGCTGTGTGCAAATGAAGTGAAAATGAGCTGTGTGCAAATGAAGTGAAAATGAGCTGTGTGCAAATGAAGTGAAAATGAGCTGCGTGCAAATGAAGTGAAAATGTACTGTGTGCAAAATTTGTTATTTGGGCTGCGTGTTCAAATTTCAGAAAAATTTGTGGGCAGCGTGTTCAGTAAATTTGTTATTTGGGCTGCGTGTTCAAATTTCAGAAAAATCTGTGGGCTGCGTGTTCAGTAAATTTGTTATTTGGGCTGCGTGTTCAAATTTCAGAAAAATCTGTGGGCTGCGTGTTCAGTAAATTTGTTATTTGGGCTGCGTGTTCAAATTTCAGAAAAATCTGTGGGCTGCGTGTTCACTAAATCTGGGCTGCGTGTTCAGTAAATTTGTTATTTGGGCTGCGTGTTCAAATTTCAGAAAAATCTGTGGGCTGCGTGTTCACTAAATCTGGGCTGCGTGTTCAGTAAATTTGTTATTTGGGCTGCGTGTTCAAATTTCAGAAAAATATGTGGGCTGCGTGTTCACTAAATCTGGGCTGCGTGTTCAGTAAATTTGTTATTTGGGCTGCGTGTTCAAATTTCAGAAAAATCTGTGGGCTGCGTGTTCAGTAAATTTGTTATTTGGGCTGCGTGTTCAAATTTCAGAAAAGTCTGTGGGATGCGTGTTCAGTAAATTTGTTATTTGGGCTGCGTGTTCAAATTTCAAAAAAGTCTGTGGGATGCGTGTTCAGTAAATTTGTTATTTGGGTTGCGTGTTCAAATTTCAGAAAAATCTGTGGGCTGCGTGTTCACTAAATCTGGGTTGCGTGTTCAGTAAATTTGTTATTTGGGCTGCGTGTTCAAATTTCAAAAAATCTATGGGCTGCGTGTTCAGTAAATTTGTTATTTGGGCTGCGTGTTCAAATTTCAAAAAATCTGTGGGCTGCGTGTTCACTAAATCTGGGCTGCGTGTTCAGTAAATTTGTTATTTGGGCTGCGTGTTCAAATTTCAGAAAAATCTGTGGGCTGCGTGTTCACTAAATCTGGGCTGCGTGTTCAGTAAATTTGTTATTTGGGCTGCGTGTTCAAATTTCAGAAAAATCTGTGGGCTGCGTGTTCACTAAATCTGGGCTGCGTGTTCAAAATCCTAATCAGTGGGCTGCGTGTTCACTTTATTTCTATCTGGGCTGCGTGTTCAGTAAATCAGTGTTTTGGGCTGCGTGTTCAAAATCCTAATCAGTGGGCTGCGTGTTCACTTTATTTCTATCTGGGCTGCGTGTTCAGTAAATCAGTGTTTTGGGCTGCGTGTTCAAAATCCTAACCAGTGGGCTGCGTGTTCACTTTATTTCTATCTGGGCTGCGTGTTCAGTAAATTAGTGTTTTGGGCTGCGTGTTCAAAATCCTAACCAGTGGGCTGCGTGTTCACTTTATTTCTATCTGGGCTGTGTGTTCAGTAAATCAGAGTTTGGGACTATGTGTTCTACTCTTAATCAGTGGGCTGCGTGTTCACTTGAAATCTGGGCTGCGTGGTCAGTAAATCTATGTTCTGGGCTGTGTGTCCAAGCCTATATCAATCTGGGCTGTGTTTTCAGAAAATCAGAGTTTGGGACTGTATGTTCTACTCGTAGTCAATGTGAGCCTTGTGTTCAACAATTCAAGTGTTTTAACCACGTGTTCAAAGTGCAAACATAGTACTATGTCGTAAGCTACAACTGTGTGTTTAAGCATGGCAAAGCCACAAAATGCACAAGAATGCGGGAAATAAAGTAAAATACCTCTCGCGCATCATGAGAGAGGTGCTGCTCCGGCTCTCGCAGAAGAAGATCCCCGGGTACCCGATCGTTGAAATCGGTGAAATGACGAAAAACGGCTCGCGGAAGCCTATGTACCGCTGGAGCATATCGATCGGGAATGAAAGGCCGGACCCTCGGGGGCAATGCCATAATGTCGAAATCATCTCCGGCACCTGGAGGACCTCCGCCGTAAGGGAAATTGCCTGCCATTTCGAGAAATCTGCAAAAATGAGCAAAAATGAGCCGAACTTGGAAAAAGTCAACAAAAGTCAACTCCCGGGAAATAAAAAGTCAACAAAAGTCAACTCCTGAGAAAATATTCCAAATATTGAGACAAACTTACCTCAGGTGGTGAAAATGAGAAGAGAAGCTCCGAAATCAAATTTTAGTCGGCTCAAAGTGTTTAAATCTGAAGAATTTCGCGAAAACAACTTGCGTGGAAGGCCGAGGGGCGTGTATAAAATGCAGATCTGAAAGAGAAAATGGCTTGGGAAGCAAGAGGAGAGAATTTCACACTTGGGGGTGTGATTTCGGAGGCAATGGGCAAGCATATATATAGAAATTGCCGAAAAGACCAAAATGCCCCTGCTTTTGGCAGGTGGCCGGCCGGCCACCTTTCCTGGCTGGCCGGCCATTGGCTTTTCCCCCCCTGGCCGATGGCCTCTCCAAGGGCAATGGCCTGGCCGACCATGGTCCCCACCCCCTCCCCTACCTCTCTGCAAATTTTGAGGAAAATCGGAGTTCCCGGGACCTGAAAAAGTTCGAGAAAAGTGCACTTTCTGGCGCGAAATTGCTCCGTTGGAACTCTAGCTGCAATTTCTGATATGTGTCTCATCATTATTCATCAAAATCAAGGTGTATCCTTTTTGAACATGTTGTAACCTCTCCGAGAGGTGAAACCGACGCCGTGATTGAGTTGCCGTCGCCGAAATGCGAGTTTTCTTGTTTATTATTTCGCAACAAACGGGCACCCTGATTTGTGCTCATTTTGCATTGTTTTTCATATACTTCGCATTCTCATGAATGTTTTGCATTGTCATGTGTGATTCTTGGTGAACAATACTTCTATGCTTGAGCATGCGTTGTCACGCATTATCTTTTCTCGCATTGCGATGTGTTTACCCGCCGACACTGCGTGTGTCAAACTTTTGGAATCACATTGAATATATGTTGTTGGCATATTGTTCTTGTTGAATTTCTCTATTTTGCAGGCACGATATTGTATGTACGGTTCATTTGAGGCTGGTGCGACCAGACGAATCGCGCTGGTATTGTATCTTCTCCGTGTGAGACGCGACGAGAATTGAATAATTCTCCGCATTCCTAACTGCATGAAATGTAGTTGTTGCTTTGCATTCTTGCTTAAAATTGTTGCATCTATTTGTCAATACTTGCTTCATTACAGCTTGCTGCACTTGCATGATCACCCGGCCCCGCGCCTATCATTTGCATTTTGCCCCCTTTTTGCCTGAAGGCACGCCTGCGGGCACACATTTCTGTTTATCTTGTATGATTGTCTAAGTCTTCGGCCTTGTCAAAAATGGGTCGTCTCTGGGCTTTGACATTCACTCCCGTCATTGTTATGACTTCCGAGTTCTGTCAAAGAGGGGCAACTGTAGACACCCCATTTTTGACCGACCTTAAGACTCAGACGTCACCGATTGAGCGCTCGGTGATGTTGCATATTGTGCTCGTTCAGAAGTCTCAGAGTCGCGGCCGTGCGCCCTGCCTCCGGACTTCCGAACCCTCTTCTGTGCCTTGCCTTGGTTTGCGAACCAGACTCGGTTTTCTCTGTTTTCTTTCCTGAGGGGAGGGAGTAGTCCTGTAGACTATTTCTCGGTGGCCGTGGGCTACTTTTCGTGGCCGTAGGCCATTTTGCCCATTTCGGAGCCCGGTTCCCGGTTTTCGGAGCCGTCAGGCCGTGTGCCTCGGTTCGGGACCGCCCAACCGTCTCCGATTCCTCCGGTTCTTGGCAGGTACCTCTGTTTCTTCATAACGAGGCACACTGGGTCTTAGATACCCACTTCGTGGCTGAATGCCACTTTCGGTGCTTACAGCCGGTTTTCGGGCCCCGAACCTCGCGGTTTGGCCCCCGAGCATTCATTTCGCATCGGTTTTTGTTCATTTTTGGCAGGTGCCTTGTTTTATCATACCGAGGGACACTGGGGTCTTAGATACCCACTTCGTGCTGCTGAATGCCACTTTCGGTTCCAGCCGGTTTTCGGGCCCCGAACCTCGCGGTTTGGGCCCCGAGCATTCATTTTGCATTAGTTTTTGTTCAATTTTGGCAGGTACCTCTGTTTTAGCACCAGGAAGATCACTGGAGGGTGGGAGGCTAGCAATTATCCCAGATAACCAGTTTCGCTCCTCCGGCGTCCGTTTTGCTCACTTACGGGCTAATGTTGAATACCCTGGGGATATTTTCTTCCAACCAAAGCTACATATCTGTGATGAGGGCACATGGGAGGACCCTAAAAGTGCATGGTCGGCCAGCAATTCAGAGTTTCATTTTTGGGCCTCTCCTTCAAATGCAATGTTGTGACTCCTGCTTCAGTGTTGCCACATTCCGACCATGGAACCTTGTTCTACACACATGAGAGGACACCAAAAAGTGGTGGTCGGCCAGTAATTGTTAATTTCATTTTTGAGCCTCTTCTTCAAGTTCTATGTTGTGACTCTTGTTTCAGTATTGCCAGATTCCGACCTTGGGGCTTTATTCTACACACCTGGGAGGACACCAAGGAGTGGTGGGCGGCCAGAAAATTTGGACTTCATTTTTGGGCCATGGCCGGCCGGCCAGGGTGAGTGGCTGGCCGACCAGTTGGGGTGGCCGGCCGGCCACCTTCAAGCAATTCACCTGGCCGGCCAGCTTTCTGCTTTTCATCTCTTTACAGCTGTCCAGCTGCTTTTTGAAATATCTCCCCCCTCCGGGGGATATTTTGGGAGGGAAAGCTTGGATGCATTTCCCTCCCCTTTTACACCTTTTTTTGCCTATTAAAGGGGCTGGTCATCTTTGTTGGGGTTAGACAATTTCTTCTCAAGGCTTCATCTCCCATAGCTTCCATCTCATCTCCAAAACCCTAAAAAAACATTCAAGTCCCTAGCCCATTCCTTCATCAACCCCAAGCCTCACCATCACCATTCCATTTCCAGCAGCAAGGAGGGGTTCCTCAGAGGCTAAGAAGCAACTTTCATCAAGGCAAGAGGTAGCAAAAGCATAGTCTTCAAGGGTAAGTCTCAAATTCCCTTTTTCTAGCTTATTTTTGCTTCAATTTTCTACTCTATTTGCTCACTGTTTTGAGCTCTGACCACTACTGAAAGTGGTCCTCTTTTGAGCTATTCTTGATGTTTGTTTAAAGGCTCAACCCTGTTTGAGCCCTCTATCTTGCTCTTCCTTCATTATCACTCTTTATGCCAATATTTTGCATGCTTTGTTTGGATTATGATTGATCTGTTTTCGAGCATGAAATAAACTTTGAGTGGGCCTATTTTGAGCCCCTCTTCAACATTGAAGAAGGGCTCAACCATGTTTGGTGCTTCTACATACCACTTGCTTCACAAATCCTCCAATTTACCGTAAACTTGCATGCTATTTTTAGCTTATATGCATTTATTTTTGGAGCATGCTGTAAACTGAGATTGAGCTTATTTTGTGTCCCTCTACAACATTGTAGAAGGGACCAATCTTGTTGGGTGCCTCCATGAATGGCCTCTCTTTATACCTCTCTTTGGCCCCATTTTGCATGCTTTGTTAGGCTTATTTGGCTTCTGATTTAAGTCTCCATCATGCCTGAAAGGAGCCTTGTTTTGGACTTCTCATCATGTTTTGTTAAGGGTCTTAGGCCATTTGGTGAATGATTTTGGTACTTCATGTAATACCCTCTTTTTTACCGTAAAATTGCATGCTTTGTTAGGCTTGCTTAGCCTCTGTTTTCAGCCTTCATCAGGCTTATAAAATGTCTTATTTTGGCCCATTCTTCATATTTTGTTAAGGGTCCAAAGTTGTTTGGTGATTTCTTTTGATACCTCATGTTATAGCCTTTGTTGGCTTCATATTGCATGCTATGTTTAGTAGATCTACATACTGAATTGGAGGATGTAATCTCTTGTAAATGTGCATATTTTTGGTCCATCTTTAATGTTGTAGAACTGTATTTTTCAGTTTGAGCATTGTACATACTACTTGCTTTGTAATTCCCATCTTTTCCCCATTTTTGCATGCTAATTTTGCCATACTTGTGGTGGTTGTTTAGCCTTGCTTTGTACTGAAAAAATGCTAGTTTAGGGGCTGCCTTGCTACTGTTTTACATGTTATGTCCATATTGTGCATGTTTGGCATAGCTGTAGGCCATTCCGGGTGCATTACATCGCATTTCGGGCATCGGGTGTAATTTTGTCATAATTCGGGGGCTAGTTGTGCATCATTTTAGCTACTGAAATTGGCATTTTTCATATGCCATATGTCACATCTCATTCGCATGTGCCATTTCATGCCTTAGGGCCATGCCTCGGTTTGCGTGCCAGTGTGCACGCCTTTCGAGGCACTTCATTTTTGTCTCACGGCAGCTTATGTGAGTGCGGCCGAGGCCCTCTCATGTTAGTGTAAGCCCAATTTGCATCTTCCATATCATTTGCATTGCGTATGCATCGCCTCGGTTTGCGCGCCCGTGGGCACGCATTTCGAGGCATCTCATTTTTTTTTTTTATATCCGACGGCCTCCCGTGTGAGAGTGGCTGAGGTCCTCTCATGTTGGTATAAGTCCATTCTGCATTCCGTATGTCATTTTCGCATCCTTGCATTCCGTATGCTATTTTCTCGGTTTGCGTGCCCGCGGGCACGCACTTCGAGACATCTCATTTTAGCCTTATCACATATCATCTCCATGTCATTTTGCATTCCGCATGCATCGCCTCGGTTTGCGCGCTCGCGGGCACGCATTTCGAGGCACTTCTTTTTTATCCGACGGCCTCTCATGTGAGTGTGGCTGAGGCTCACTCATGTTAGTGTAAGTCCATTTGCATCGCATGTGCCATTTCATGCCTTAGGATCATCGCCTCGGTTTGCGCGCCCGTCTGGCACGCATTCCGAGGCATCTCATTTTCATAGCATTGTTACAGCTAGGTTGTATGTTAGTCGCATTCATGCATATCGTGCATTTTACATCGTGTTCGGGATAGGAGTTAGCCCGGGCACGGGAAACGAGGCACGTTTCACGGAACGGGTCTCGATTCCCAAGTCACCGACACTCCGGATCACCCATGATGGAGTTAGGTTTTGCTGTAGCATTCATCTGCATTCATCCCATATTGAGTTGTGCAATCCGATTCCTCGGCCATCATGCATCGGTATGCGTGATTGGTGGCACGAGGATCGAGGCATGCATATATTTGTGAAATACATTGCTATGCCCTTTTCCTGCTCTCTGTTGCAGCAAGATAAGGAATCAGCAATTTTTCGGAGTCCAGCACGCTTTTCAAGAAACATTGCAAACAGAGGCTAAATTGGGCATCCCAGTGGATTTCCGCGCAACGCAGTCCAACATACATCATTTAGCAGAATCAAGGCAGTCCCTGGCTTGCATGCCAGTTTAAAGCTTTCTTAGTTAATTCGTTAATTAATTAGAAATCTGTATTATTCGGACTGTAATATTAGGATTGTATTATTCTTTCATTTGGGACTGTATATTTATTCGGACCCTCTGCGCGAGGGCATAACTGTAATAAGTGTGGGTGAGTGTGATGTATGTCTTCCAACCCCACGTCTTTCTCCCTTTTATTTACCCGCTTATGATGGTTAGATATAGGGCATTTTTCAATTAGCATACAGTATGACAGCATGTTTGCATCATTCATCTGTTTTGCACGCACCGGGCTCGGCGCATCATACAAACTGCATTTGTATTTCAATTCCAAATTGAGTACATGTTAGTTGTAGCATTTCATATACCATGTTTAGAATAGCCGAGCCTGCTATAGTTGCATTTTTGCATGTGTTGCATTAGGCATTTCTGTATAATTAGGATCATGCATGATTTCTAATAAGTTTCTATTTTTGGCTTGGAGTACTCGGTGAGTTTTATGCTTTAGCATCCTTGCATGCGTGTGAGTGTTGCCATGATAGCATGCTTGCCATGAGGCTAATTGCTTATGTGATATAACTGCCTTGAATGCCTGTGGGTGGAAGTTGAGTTACTTGAATTGGGACAATGCGTTGACTGTTTGTTTTAAGCCCACTAGATAGTGGCAAAATCATGTTTTTCTAAGCCCACCTGAGGGTGGCAAATCCGCGTCTTAGCCTACCTGCGGGTAGCACCATCAAACCATTTTCAAACAAACAAACATGAAATGTTTTGTTCCAATTCAGGCGACTCAGTCTATACTTGTTTGCTGCGAACATCACATAGTAACCTAGGCTAATAACCGGAATAAGAACTTACAAGGTTTTCAAAAACAAATATCATGGTTAGTAGAGGCCGGTCTTTGACCGGGCGAGCAGGGGTGCTCACGGTGTGACCTTCCCCAATCGTACCCAAGTTCCCGAGCCAACTTTGGTGATGACGGACACGTGGCCTTTGGCAACGAGTCAGGGTTTCCTAAATTTCCCATTTAAAAAATATTTAGGTGGCGACTCTGTTATCTGGCAAAGCAGTCCATGTTTGGCACTTCTTTCAAAAAATCTGTTTTCAAAACGATTTGCCGGATTTGGACTCTTTGGTTCAAGATTAAGAACCGTGACATTTGAGTCCTTGAACTGTAGTGACCCCAATATGAACAGAACGGGACTTAACCCTCCCGGGGCGTTCGGGGGACGTCTACACATACCCACTGGTGGATTTCGAGTCTTTAGTATCCGATATCCAATTTGCATCACAGTATCCTTCAAGTACTGCTGGATATCTAGTATAATTAAGCCCAATGTTACGAGTAAATCGGAGATATCTTAGAACCCTTATAATTGCTTTCCAATGTTCTACTCCCGGATTACTCGTATATCTACTTAATTTACTTACTGCATAAGCTATATCTGGGCGAGTGCAGTTCATCAAGTACATTAAGCTTCCAATAATTTGGGCATACTCTAATTGAGAAATACTTTCCTGTATATTCTTAAAAAGATACAAATTAACATCTACAGGAGTTCTAGCAAGATGATTATCATCTTTGCTGAATTTGTCAAGTATTTTCTCAATGTAATGAGATTGTGACAAAGTATAACCTTCTGATGTTTTGGTAATTTTCATACCAAGAATTACATCAGCAATGCCCATGTCCTTCATGTCAAAATGTTTATTCAACATTTTCTTGGTAGTTTTAATCATGTCATTATTACTACCTATGATGAGCATATCATCTACATAAAGACATACAATGACATAACCTTTGTCTGTGTTTTTAATATAAACACATTTGTCACATTCATTAATTTTAAAACCATTTGACATCATTGCCTTGTCAAATTTCTCATGTCATTGCTTTGGGGCTTGTTTTAAACCATATAATGATTTAACCAATTTACACACTTTCTTTTCTTTCCCTGGAATAGAAAACCCTTCTGGTTGTTCCATGTAAATTTCTTCATTTAACTCACCATTTAAGAAAGCGGTTTTAACATCCATTTGATGAATTTCTAGATTGTATAGAGATGCAATGGCAATTAGCATTCTAATGGATGTTATTCTAGTAACCGGTGAGTATGTGTCAAAGTAATCTAGACCTTCTTTCTGTCTAAAACCTTTGACTACAAGTCTTGCCTTGTATTTGTCGATTGATCCATCTGCTTTCAATTTTCTTTTGAAAATCCACTTGTACCAAGAGGTTTACAACCTGGTGGCAAGTCTACTAATTCCCAAGTGTGATTTTGCAAGATGGATTCAACTTCACTGTTGACAGCTTCTTTCCATAAAGGAGCTTCAGGACTGGGCATAGCCTCTTTAAAGGTTAAAGGCTCATTTTCTAACAAATATGTTAGAAAATCTGGACCAAATGATTTTGAGGTTCTAGCACGTTTACTACGCCTAGGTTCCTCTTCCTCATTTTGATCTAACTCTTGTTCTTGATCATGTTCTTGGTCCTGACTAGTAATGGCATCATAAGATCTTTTATTATTACTAGTCTCTTGTCCAGTCTTCTTTGGAAATACATGTTCAAAGAATGATGCATTCCTTGACTCAATAATAGTATTTTCATGCATTTCGGTATGTTCTGATTTATGAATCAAAAACCGATATGCACTACTATTCTTAGCATAACCAATGAAAATGCAATCAATGGTCTTAGGACCTATCTTAGTCTTTTTAGGACTAGGAATAGCCACTTTAGCCAAACACCCCGACACTTTTAAGTATTTGTAGGATGGTACTCTTCCATGCCACAATTCATAAGGTGTTTGATTTACTTTCTTTCGGGGTATTTTATTTAAAATATAATTAGCAGAAAGTATTGCTTCCCCCCACAAGTTCTGAGGTAATCCAGAACTGATTAACATGGCATTCATCATTTCTTTTAAAGTTCTATTTTTCCTTTCAGCAATTCCATTTTGCTGAGGTGAGTAAGGAGCGGTGGTTTGATGAATTATTCCATGTTCTTTACAAAATTCACCAAAAGGTGATTCATATTCACCACCTCTATCACTTCTAAGTTTCTTGATTTTCTTACCAAGTTGATTTTCAACTTCATTTTTATATTGAATGAAAGTTTCCAAAACTTCATCCTTGGTTCGAATTAAATAAATATAACTATATCTAGTATAGTCATCTATAAAAGTGATTACATACTTTTTCCCACCTCTGGTTTGAATTGATTTAAAATCACAAATGTCACTATGAATTAATTCAAGTGGTTCCGTACTTCTTTCAATTGAATGAAAATGAGTTTTAGATAATTTTGACTCAACACAAATTTCACATTTATGATTTGAATCAATGTCAAATTTAGGTAAACATTCCATATTAATTAATCTACGCAAAGATCCATAATTAACATGTCCTAGTCTACCATGCCATAAATTTGAAGACTCAAGCAAGTAAGAAGAAGATGTAGTATTATTAATAACAGAGGGTACAACAGTCATTACATTTAACTTGAAAAGGCCATCAGACATGTAACATTTTCCTACATACATCCCATTCTTAGTAAGTACAAATTTATCACTCTCAAATACTAGCCTAAACCCATTCTTACTCAACAAAGATCCGGAAACAAGATTCTTGCGAATGTTTGGTACATGCAGCACATTGTTGAGAGTGAGTTCCTTTCCAGATGTCATCTTGAGCACAATCTTTCCTTGTCCTTCAACTTTGGAAGTTGAGGAGTTGCCCATAAAAAGTTGTTCACCATTGTCCACTGTAGAGTAAAATGTGAACATCTTTTTGTCGACACAAATATGACGAGTAGCACCAGTGTCCACCCACCATTCTTTAGGATTTCCGACAAGATTTGCCTCGGAAACAACTGCAGAAAGATTGATGTCATCTACACCATTGGAAATATTGTCCACTTCGGTCATATGGGCTTGAGCAGGCTTCTTGCTTGTTCTTTGCTTACTTTTGCCTTTGCTACGGCAATCTTTGGCCCGATGTCCCTCTTTGTCACAGATGTAACATTTGCCATTAAACTTGTACTTTTTATTATCCCCCCTTTTAGAGCCTTGTGATGAACTTTCTCCAGAAGACTTACGTTTCTTGGTTTTTGAAGCATGTTCCACCACATTTGCCTTAGACTCCATAGGATTCTTACCAGCCCGCTTTTCAGAATTGCGGTTGTCCTCCTCAATCCTTAAACGCACAATTAACTCATCCATAGAAATTTCTTTGCGCTTGTGTTTAAGGTAGTTCTTGAATTCCTTCCAGCCTTTGGGTAATTTTTCAATCAAGGCTGCAACTTGAAAGGATTCACTGAGAGACATACCTTCTGCGTGAATGTCATACAGAATGAGTTAGAAATCTTGAGCTTGGCTGATCACAGTTTTTGAATCAACCATTACAAAATCCAGGAATCTGCCAACCACAAATTTCTTTGAGCCGGCATCTTCTGTTTTGTACTTTTTGTCCAACGATTCCCAAAATTCCTTTGCTGTCTTGATTGGACTATAGACGTTGTATAATGTGTTGTCAAGTCCGTTCAAGACGTAATTCCGGCAAAGGAAATCGGCATGTTTCCAAGCATCAACCGCAGCAACCACTTGCCTGTCGGTTTCATCCTCTTTCAGGATAGGAGCATCTTCACGGAGGAAACGAGCTAGGTTCAGAGTTGTAAGATAGAACAACATTTTCTGTTGCCATCTTTTAAAGTCAGTTCCTGAGAACTTCTCTGGCTTTTCACCGTGATTTACCGGTACTGTCATCACAGTAGAGGGGGTTGGTGCAATCGCAGCCATCACAGTAGTACTTGTTTGGGCATTTGTTTCAGTAGCCATCAATTCTAATTTATAAAACAAAATTATAATTAGAATTTACACTACACAGAAAATTAAACCAAATGCACAGAATTAAATTCTGTAAAATAAAAGAAATAAGAATGTAACTTTTATTTTCCAATTAATTTGAAAATAAAATAAAATTTTATTTAAACAAATTAATTCCACACAGAAAATAAAAGAAATAAAAACTATAACTTTTATTTTTCAATTAATTTGGAAATAAAATAAAATTTTATTTAACCAAAATAATTCCACACAAAAATTAAATTCTGTAAAATAAAAGAAATAAAAATATAACTTTTATTTTTCAATTAATTTGGAAATAAAATAAAATTTTATTTAACCAAATTAATTTCACACAGAAATTTAAATTTCTTGTTACACTCCAAAAATTAAAATACTGAAAACAGAATTTTAATTAATGAAAACTCAGAAAATAATTTCTAAAACCCAAAATTAATTTCTGAAAAAATTCCACAAAATATATTCTGAATTGTTAATGACACCAGTATCGTACTACTAGTTGTTGTCAAAGAAAAGAGACAGTATATTACTACTATCTGTCAAATAGCATATAATCACTATTTGTTTTTCCAACCAGAATATTATTTTGTAAATTCACAGAAAATAAATTTCTTTCGAAATTATTTACGAAGAAAGGAAAAAGGAAACAAACGAAAAATTCTGTAAACATAATAATTCTAGTCTGTCTTAAGATTGTTGGAAACAATCTTCTGTGTAAAACAAATAACTTGAAATAAATCAAACAAAATAATTAAATAACATACCGAATTTATTTTGTCGAACCAAATAAAAATTACAAGACCAAGTCGAGTGTATGACACTCTGTCCTTAAGACAGATTCGTCCCGCTAAGGTACTTACGGTTGAGCGGCGTCTATCTCCCAGGATACAATGATCTTCACAAATTGTAGTAGTACTCCAAACAATTTGTTCGGCGAACCAAACCTGTGTTCTAACTCTCTGAATATTTATTTCTAAAACTAAATATGAGGAATAATGCACTAAGAAAATTGGACAGCAAAAGAAACCAAATACAGACTGATATATCCGAATTTCACCAACTTGCTAGACTGCTGGAAAAACCCAAGTATATATAGGCAATACAAAGACCCGAATAAGTGCCACAAAATGAAAAGGTGCACCTCTAAATTCAAATGAACAGATTTGTCCGTTTGTACCTTCAAATTCAAACATTTGAAAAAGTTTAAACATTTTGTCCGTTAGTACAAACAAGGTAACTGTTTGGAACTACCAATCTTTAAACCTCTTAAACTATTTGAATATGTTTATTAAACTATTTAAATAGTTTAATCTAGTAAAGAAAAAGGTACTAAATATTTAGGAAATCAAAAATTAAATTTAAATTTAAATTTAATTATAAACTTTAGAAAACCACTCAGGAAACTAAAATTTAAATTTATTTTATATTTAAATTAAATTCTCACACTAATTTTTTATTGAAAAAATTCAAAAGAATTTTATCTAAAAAATTAATGTTAGACCATAAAACGACGTTAACTTTCCATTTACTCATAAATGGTTTTGACGTTCCGTCTTCACCGTGTGACTTGCCACGCGGCAAGGAACACTTCACCTTTTCGGACCCACCCCAAAAGACATTTGGGGTCCACCCAAATTGGACTAAAAAATATGCCTATATAAAATCATTTTTCCAACAGATTCAGCTTTATCCATAGACACAAAATTTATTGAGTTCCATTTTTTTTTATTTAGGTTCGTTACTGTAATACAAAATCGTGATTTTAATTACTAAATGTAGTCAAATAGAAAGAATAAGATAAACTTCATTCAGCAGGATATGTACTTCCAAAGCGCAAAGAGAAAGAGAGAGAGGATTACATGAAAACTCTATGCAAAATAAATATAGCACACTCAAAACTCTATGAAAAATAAATATATACCACTTAATCTTCAGGCTAGGGTGTTGCCCCTGAACTTCTAAAATGGCTTGGCGACTATTGATTGGGCTTTTTTACTTTAGTCTTAAAGCACTGTTTGTTTCCGGTAATAGCAGCCCAGAGTGGATAGTTAGTGAGGAGCAGTAAAATAATATCATATTTATTTTGTAAAGTGAGCTCCAGATTCGTAATCTCCTTTGGACTACGAAAGGGCTTGGCGAGCAAATTAAGAGTCTAGGTTAGAAGATGGTATTAAAAAATAGTCCGTTCAGCTAAAGGTGTTACCGGACGTCACCGGCCAAGTGCAAATTTTTTTTTTTTTTGTGGGTTGGGCAGCACATTTGGAACATTAATATTTAATGTTTTTATATTTTTTGTTAAGTAAAAACTATGGTTTTATTTATTTCATATAAAAATAATTTAGCAATCTCCACACTAGCAACTATCATCAAAATAAATATAATTTTATTTAATTCTCTAACTAACAATCACTTTCCTATTAATTCTCTCCAATCTACCTCGGAAAACAAACGAATTTTCACCTCTCTCCTTTGTAAAATTTCCTTTGATCTATAATAAATACAGAAAATCGCACATCATAACAATTATGGTATCTGTAATTTTATATTGTCTTTTCTTACTTTTGCTCTTTATTTCATTGGGCCTTTTACTTCAGTCTCCACTATCTACTCTGTAAAAAATCCCTTCAGGTAAATACAAAATATCTGACATCATAATATTTCTAGTCTACTTTAATTCTATTTTGTCTTCTCTGGCTTCATCTTGCATTTGATTGATAGAAAAGGAGCAAAAAAAATAAAATAAAATGAAAGAAGCTCAAATTGTATAATATTAGAACCCATCTCCAATGATGACACCCACACCCCTAAAGGCTAAAGATGGAAAAGCAATAAAAGTAATATTCATTAAATCTTAAATTAGCATCAGGCCTAAACATCATCATTGTTTTAATTCCTGTTATAATGACAATCATGATTTAACTTACTTTGTGCTGCATTAAAGTTGCAACTAGCATGCTATAAAACTATTAAGAATGGAATTTACAAAACAGCTTGCACAAAGCAATGCTTAAGAGAAGTGCTGTTACGATCTCTCTATTTTCCAACTCCACCGTGGTGGTTGGGTGGTGCCGGACACGGAGGCGGCTGAGGCGGCGAAAGGGCGGCATTGCCATACGGCTGGGGAATAAGCGGCATCATCGAGGCGGGTACCTCCGGTGTCGCCAAGTGGTGCATTGGGGGGTGATCGTGTGCCCTTTTCGTATGTTGAGGAAGATCATCATCGAAATGTTTTCAAATGGAAGTTTGATAAAGTCTTGTTATTGGTCCTTGCCAATTTTTCGTCCCCAGCTATTTCCACTCTGTTGATTGCTAACTAGCACTTGTCTTCATTATTTTTATTTTTTATTTTTTATTTTTTATTTTTTTTGAGTGCCATAATTGTGGAGTTTGCGGCCCTTGGAGGTGGAAAGACAAAGTGATCATGTTTGGTAATTTACAGCTTTGTATTTTAATATAAATTGTAATATTTAGAATATAGAGAGTTGTGTATATTGAAGATGTTTTATTCTATGCATAATTATTTAATTTCATAGACATTAAAAAAAATTCACTTGTAAATTGAATGAATGAAGAATTATCACTCCCGGCCATAATGAATCGGATTATTATTATAAATAACAATAT